>CAJNOJ010000283.1:0-62866 GCA_905250025.1 Adineta ricciae
GCTATAAGAATTAGATTCTCATCGAAAGGAAGATGTACATCCAAATGATGCAGATTCTTAAATCGAAAGACAGGCGAAATTCGATCACACGTAGGAATGATTTCATATCCTATAGTACGAACGTTATCATATGATGAGTCATCATTATCGACATGACGAGTTGATTTCGATTTGATATTCGCTCGATGAACAGAATAAAAATCGAACGCATACGGTAATGTATAAAGATAAATATTGTTTTTATCACATTGTTCACAACAATTCCAATCGCATCGAACGAACCACTGATGTTCGCGCAACCAAAACTGTGTTCCAAATGAATTCAAGAGGTCATCAACTCGTTGCTCTTTGTTATCATAATCCTCGAGTCGAAAGATCATTTTTAGATGAAACTGCTTCAATTGTGGCAAATATTTGACAATAATTTCTTCCCAATTATGCCCATTCATGTTAACTTCATCTGTTGTAACGGTTAAGCAACGTAGTTTCGGAATATGCTTTAGAATAGTCGTCAACGTCAATGGCGACATATATGCGGATAATTTGACTGTGACCAACGATGTGGTTGGGAACGTAAGCGATAAATCATCATCTGGATCGTCTCGCAGCAAGATATGAAGATATTGCAGAGACGGAGTATGTCGTAGGAGATTGTTTAGGTCATTGCAACTGTAACAATAGGATTCGATCGATAGAGATCGAAGCGAAGTCGAAATTGTGGATGGATGAATTGTGTAAGAACCTTCCGAATGAAAATCGATATCCATATGACAAGAGATAAGTTCAGGTAATTTCCAGAGATTATTAAGTTGATTTGAAATGGATTGAGATTCAGTTTTAAAAGAACAATCCGTGAAATCAAGGCGAGTTAAATGAGGAAAGTGATGACATTCAATCAGCAGTCGGTGCATTACCATCGACGAACGAAGATGGTGGATTTTGATTGATCGTAAAGAGTTCATTTGGGAGAAAGTTATACCATAACTAAGAAAAGAATTGATCGAATTGGGTGTTTCAATATCGTCTGATAGAGTTAGAGAGATGATTTGATTAGCAATTAATGGTAAATTTCGTTGACAAAAGAAACGAAAATCATGTTTCGATACAGATCGAAAATGAAGATGATAGGTTTTAGAATGAGTCAGTAGAAGTGTATCGAATCGAGTATTTAATTGATTGAAAGCACGAAGAATATCAACAGCTGAAAGATACTCAAATATATCAAGCAATAATTCGTTAGCCAATTGTTCGAAATTCATCGTATACATTTGAATAAAATGAAGCAATGATGTTACTCTTTTTTTGTCGTTTTACCTTCATATCATGTTGTATTTGCTGATAAGACACATTAGTAAGAAGCACACATGTCGTTTTTTTTTCGGTTTCCGATTACTTACATACAAGGACAACATGTGCGTTTAATTCTGAATTATCCGTTAAAATAGTTTACGATATTTTTTTCGAACACGAGCGATTAAAATGCGATTTAGACAATAGGTTAGGGTGTCGTCCAACTAGCCATTCGGCATATTGTCATTTCTGGAACATATTGCTGTGTTAGTGGTAAGTGTTGGTCGAATGCACGAAATCGAGCAAATGAAACTTGAGCATAATTTGTGCATGAAATAAAATGGTTCTACTGGACGAAGCTTTTTTTAAATTTATTTTTAGTTTGAACGTTTCAAGATTAAATTACAGAGAAAACTATGATAAGAAAAAAGTGTTCAATCCTTTTGAACTGGGATCGGATTTGCTAAATTGTATATCTTTGCGCCTTCAGAATAGTCTTTCCCGGGAATTCGCTCAATGTCTGGAGGAAATTTCTCTCGTTTATCAGCGTAGTATGCATGACGACAATCGCCATCAGATAAAGCATTAAAAGTTAAATAAAAAGCACGTCGTGGACGATTCGAAAGATTTTTTCCTGATCGATGAGGCAAAAGTGAACCAAAAAACAACAAAGAACCAGCTTCCACTTCAACCGCTTCCCATCGATTTTCCTTTTCCCACTTTTCCACTAATTGCTTTTCAAGAACACCACCAGGATGAGGCAACATTCCCGATTTATGTTCGCCACGAACAACTTCAAGACATCCGTTTTCTTTATCAGATTTATCTGCCGCAATCATCACAGTTAATTGAAAACGATGTTTAAAACCGACATATGCCGGTGCATCTTGATGTGCATCGAATCCAGCACCGCCTGCCAGTTTAAAATTAATCTTCTCTTTGAAAAGCACGGCACGTTCTCCCAAAAGTTCGGAAACAGCGTCTGTAATTTTTCCACGAATCAATTCGTCGAGGTCAGGGAAATAATCGAGAAAGTTTTCCGTACGGCATATGAGTTTCTTCTCGTTCACGACTTCGAAGTATTGCATCCATTTACCGGCAGTTTCGGGAAGAGCAAGAATTTTGTCAGCATATTCCACAAACTTCTTCTTTTCATCGGCTGTCAGAAGATCTGTTTCAACAAGAAATCCATCGTTCTGGAACTGTTTGATTGTTTCGTCTTGGAATAGTCGACATTTTGTTGGAGTCGATGGTTTAGCATTCACCATTTTCAAAAAAGAAGGTTTCAACAATCAGTGAGAAGTAACAGTCGTACGTGAAAATAGGCGAGGTATATAAATAAAATGTTGATCATTGACGCATAGAGAAGGTTGAAGCAAAGTGTACACTTTAGTTACACCTAAGAGCGTTCTGAAAGTACGCATTATAAAGGTGAATACGCACAATTCGCCTATTTTAACCTTCATCTTGTGTATTATACAAAAAAAGGATATTCAATGACATGCGCGTTGATCGAATATTGTGTGAATTGTCTTTTGTAACACGGGTAAATACTATCTTGATTACCTCTGAAAGTTCTGCTTCACTCGTGAGGATCTGCAAGTGCTCCACAAAGGTCAGTATACTGCAATAAAGCATTTCTTAACACTTATAATTTATTTCGAAATAACGAAAATAAAGTCCTGTAATATCCATAAAATGTTCTACATGCCTGTGTCGACATGTTTATTGCACAGCATCTTTATGCGAAGACAGTTAAGTCGTTTTCGAGAGGAATTCGAACAAGACTTTTATCTTTATTATCCATCTCTTCAATAAATCAGCTGGGCAACGACACGATATACATATATCATTCAAGTATAAATATCCCTCATAGTTTCCAATCGTTCCATAGTGCTATTATCGTCGATATGTCTGAAACTACACAAAAGATGGATGAAGACGAACTTCAACTAGAAGTCGAAACGATGATAGGAAAACAGAAGTAAAGATTTCATCATAGAATCAACCAGATTTAGTTCTCTTGTTGGTGAACATATTCAGGTCATCGCGGATGAAAACTTCTCCAATATTTCAGAAGAAGTTCCTGTGGACATCAGTGTTATTACTGTCGATCGCGAGCGTTTCGATCATCGTTTGGATTTCTTATCATGCATCACAGGGGAAAGATTCAACAACAAGTAATGATTATGAATACAGCGATGGAAAAGTACCACAATTACGATCGTATACATCCGGCAAAGTCAGTCTCGATTTTTTCTCATCTTTATAGATGTGACGTTCTTTCTTTAGAAATACAGATTTGAGTATTCAGATGATACTGGATATTTGAATATTTATATGCGTAAAAATCCTGGTGATAGACGATATCGACCAGAGAAAGTTCGTTTTCCCGCTGCTCGTTTTGATCGTCGACGACTTCGTATATTTGAAAATCTCTACTAATCGTAGCAAACAACTACATTTCTCTTCTATTTAGCTATCAACGGTCCATTTTTCAATTTTCTGCCACGAGTTCCAATATTTGCCGATCGACGCACAAAACAGACGCTCATTTGGTCGACGTCCGGAGGCGGTAATCATAGTTCTTCTCATATATGTGAATCCATCATTTGATTTACCGTCACATCTTGTAGTTTACATATTACCTCCACTGGTAAATAGTTTTGGTCAGCTCTTCTCAGTTGCAGAACTGATCGCATCCGGTTACGCCAGTCTCGTGAGCAGTGGATCTCTACCAACGGGTCCATTTAATATGCTGCCATTCTTCAATCCACGCCATGTTTGTTTTTGTTCCTTTATAAATCTTTTTGTTAATGTGTCTCTACGTTTCACAGTGTTTGGTCCAAATATTCCAATACTAAGACCTCGACAAGGTGGCTATCAAGGCGGTGTTCGTACAAAATATGAATCTTTATCAATCCCTCGAGATTACTACAGATCATCGAACCTACGTTCGAGGGTGGATATGGACGATGACGACGACGACGACGACGACAGTTATGATCATGACGATGATGATGATGATGATTATGCATCAATACGACATCGATACGACAGAACCACGCGAAAAACTTCAACATTGTCGATTCCCAATAAAATTGACCAAATTCAGAAGAAGTTAAAAGAATCTTTAACAAATATTGCGCACACATTTCAACAAGGAATCTGTGCTGATATGATTTTAAATGAAACTGTGCGTGAGAGATATATCTCAAAAACCTTAACCGGGCGCGTCCAACCTGTCGGAACATTTGACACAACTCAAATGGCTGTAGAATATTTATATGGTCTTCTATGTGCTATACCAAATCTACCGGAAAGAACTAACTTATACAAAACAGTGGATATCTTAGAATTAACATATGATCCAAAATTTTATCGAACTTCAGCCAAGTTTCAAGTCAATTTAACATCAAACAAGACACTAATCTTTTTCGCAATCATCGCGTTTGACGAAAATTTCAAATTATGTGGATACGAAGCTGTCATTCAGAACGTTGGTTTAACACTGGATTTTCCGATAGAACAAAGGACATCTATTATAAACAACATCTGTCAACTAGTACAAGTCATATGTCCTGTGGGCTCATCGAATCATCAGTATGCAAACTTAATTGACTGTCTTTCATTTCTTAATGAATCACAAACTCCATTCGGAACGTTTGATCGAGCTGATCAAAACAACGTTGTTTGTCGATTAAATCATATTCAATTAGCATCGATAAGTCCTGATATTCATTGTCTACATGTGGGAAAAACTGGTGGAGGTGCATGTGTAAACAAAACGTCCGAATCATATTTTCAAGGAACATCGGACTTCACAACTTGTGCCTATCAATTCCGAAAATAATGTCTTTTTGAGTTGTTTGGAAAAAAAATTCTTACAAACGAACTGATTTTTCTCACAGAAAATAAAAGAGATTATAATTACACGAAAGATGAAAGCAGAACGGTTAAAAGCGGTATAGATAATTATTGTTGACATACTTTGTCATAGTCCGTCAGATTAGAAATCATCTAAAGGATACTTTTCACTGGTAAGATTCAGCTGAACGGCAAGTATAAATAGATGAAAAGAAAAACTGTGATGTTAGTCTTCATTGAAGACAATAAAATTGATCGATAACAGAAACTATGAGCCAAAAACAAAAGAGTTTGAAGCAGCACATGTTGCTATAACACAACTTGTCTTTGACAAAAATTACTTTCAATTAAATATTTACTTAATCTTATCCGAAGGTTGTGAACTGAATATCCTGATGATTAATTCTTCTCAAAGTTAATGCTTCCACATTCAGAAAATCTATTGCAATTATTTCATTGCACTTTTATTCTTTCATCGTCAAGATAAGTCGCGACACTGTAGATTTGAAAAATTTACTCATGTCGTCGACTAGTCTGTTTACCGATCAAATCAATACAGCGACAACGACGATTGTATTTTGTGTTTTAGTAATTAATTTCCTCTTAGGTTCAATAAGTTTAGTATTGAACATTATTATCTTTACTAGACCGACACTTCGACGTCAACCGTGTGCAATTTATTTTCTTACGTCATCGTGTCTCAGTTTATTTGTTATTTATGTCATTTTGCCGGTGCGAATTGTTTCAAACAGTTTTAATGAAGATTTAGCGAATTATTATCTGTTTGTATGCAAAACTGAATTTTTTCTCTTTTTCTCCGTTCGAGCGACATCCTGTTGGGCGATTCTATTTGCGTGTATCGACCGATACTTTCACAGTTCATCCAATGTTAATCTACGTCGATTAAGTTCCATAAAAACCGCGAAAATCGCCATGATTCTTACAAGTCTCATTATTTCACTTTCGTATACTCATATGATTGTTTATTATACCATCAAACAAACAGTAAATCAATATGGAACGATAAGAGCAGTTTGCACGGACCAAAATGGAAATTATGCTACGTTCAGTGCATTCTGGCATATGATATTATATTCACTCGGGCCAACAATTTTCATGTTTTTATTCGGATATTTAACGTTGCGCAATCTTCGACAAGGTCGTCGATTAGTTCCAGCGATTAGAACTGAAAATCAACGAAACATTCGACGAACAGATAATCAATTATCGCGAATGTTAGCAAGTCAAGTATTTGTTATTGTTATTGCCACTTTACCATTTTCATTCTGTCGAATTTATGTTTCGCTAACGGAAAATATCCCGAAAGATACTTTGAGACTCGCACAGGAAAATCTGGCGATCAAAACTTTAGGCGCAATGACATATTTTACACATTCAACAACGTTTTATTTATACACTTTGACGGGAACCCTTTTTCGACGAGAATTAGCGAAAATTTGCCAGTTCAAATAAAAGCGTCGCATCATTCCAAAAGATTGACTGAGAAATCAAAAGATTATGGTATCAAAATGTCGCTGTGAACAATAGAACGAGTGCAAGATTTTGTTAAAAAAGAAACGATCGAATCTGTAAATAAAAACAGAAGTTTAATAAATAAGTTCGAATTGCGATCGAAATCGTCCTAGAGGATGACCAAATAAATAAAATGTCATTGACTGATACCGTGTTTCAATCTTTCATTTAAGCAAAAATCCATAGTTCGCTTGACCAGACATACGCATACCACTCATCAAATTTGTAACGTCGATGCCTGGGACTGTCACAACATTGACTGTTACCGTACTAGTGTTTCATGACATTATCACCTTTTCAATCCAGAGATCATTAAGATATTTTGTTTCAAATCCCATCCAATTCTCTGGATCGGTTGGATCATTGAGGACGCCAAACAACTTCAAACTGCTTGATTGTATACTTGTTATGTTCAATGCAATTTGATTTATTGCATCGAAATAAACCAAAACTTGAGTTACTCCGGTGCTAAAACCGCCAGCGTTGTTCGTCCTGGCATATACAAAAAAAACGTTCCTGATAATCCCAACCGACTACGTATCTGCATACCACGTGCACGTTTGAAACCAGATCAGATGAGCAGCAAGATTTTGTCTATTATTCAAAACTATGCATTGCGTTACCGAACAGTTTGATAAAGAACTGAATGTCGAATGAAGGTCATTGAAAGAACTAAATTCAACACTGAAATGATTTTTGCTACACGTGTATGGTGCTGATTGAGTTGTTGGATCTACTGACGAAGTGAAAATGTAGTTCTTCGCATGAAAATACTTCAACTAACCATGCTGATTACTTTAAATGATACCAGTGAAATTATTGGTAACAAATTCATCGTTTCAAGACAGACGACTGGAAAAGGAAATGTCAAATGAGGAATTTGGAAATCAATAAATATATTCCATTCATTTCACTATTTTTCTTGAGACGTTTCTATATCAACCATCGAACGTAAACACTTTCAAACGTATTATGATGAATAAAATGCAAAACTCCATGTGAATTCCAGCGGATTCGTTTGTTATAACGATGGACATAATGAGAAGCACAATTCAAAATGTGAAAGTGTCTCTGCTAGCATGAAATAGGATCGATACGTCCGACGTAAACTTTCCAGAAATAACCGGACGTGACACATCGATGTCATAAGTAAATTACTTTATTTTGAGTAGATTAATCCACTGGACTGGCCTCATTTATTCAACAATGATTTTGAATGCTGAAGAGAGTTTTCGTGACAAGCGGGACAATTAAGTGTAATAAGAAGATCAATCATTCATATAAATCAAATACTTTTAGTGCGCTATATATGTCAATCGTAATACTGTTTCAACTACTGAACAATCAACGATCAGACCGGAGTAAAGCTCCGCTGAATAGAACCATGACATATTGCAAACTATTCCGATATGTTGTACAAATAAACATCACTAGAAAAGCTTTCGCACATAAACATTGGAAAGTATTCACATATTATTTCTTATGAAGTTTTTCACACAATAAACAAAAAAAGTTGGACTGCTGAGAATGAAGCAGATTTTTATGTGTACACTGAGTCATATGTATCACATTAAAATGTCAATAGAAATGATCAAAACGAATGGTGAACAATTCGCAAATCAAATGTAGTTCGTATAATTAACTACAAACCATGAAGAAATTATGATAATGATTTGTACGCAGCGATAGCCGATAGATTAATTTTCTCCTAGAAAATTTATTTACTACCGACAAACAACATTTGCTGCGATATTTTACAACGCTTTACATATACATATGCTTCTTTTTCATTGAAATGGAAATGTATCAGTTCCTCATGAGATATCTCTGAAACACAACGAGAGAAAAACTAACAAATGATTATTTTCAATATAGACAACAAGATTAAAATCATGATAGGATATTATTTTCTGTTTATAGTGCACTCGTAAACAATTTGCTTCTCGAGTTCGTTCAGCGTAAAACTCTGATTGAATTCCAGTAATCATCAATTTTGACATGAAAGTATTCGGTTAAGTATGCGTGATGTACAATTTATATTTACATCGTAAATAAAAGTTTCATTGCCGTCAATCCTTCATTCAATCTCAATTTCATCTTCAAAGAATAATTTGATTTGATAGTCTTAAAAAAATTAAACAACAAAATCATTGAAAGAAAGGTCAAACAGATGCATATAAACTGAAATAAATCAAAAATGCCAATATATTTCGTCCTGCCATGAACGATTTCTCTATACATCGTCACGATTGACGACCGTTACCCTTCACTACTTTTCGCTTTCTTCCTCGTCTATTGTCGCCTAATGTTTTTTTTTCTTTCTTTCCTCTCTTTCCTTTCATTCTGATATAAGAGTTCATTGAAATATGTGAAAAGGGTGTGTGCTGGTCATATTCGTTTGTTTAATTGTCTTTCTCGAAAGTTGTTCGGTACAAAATGAAGTTCGGTGTTCATCTATTAGCAAATTTGACACCGGAATGGAATCGTCAGTATATTCAATATGAATATTTGAAAGATTTTCTTGACAAAGCGATACATCAGTCAGTGATTTTGAATGAAAAGTCACGATTAGAAGAATATTTTTGTCATGTTGATGAAGAATTTTTCCAAGTAATTTCATATCTTCATTGCGTGGCCATCGATATACACTTGTTTTGATCTAGTTTTGTGAAAAGGAAGTGACAAAGATCAATACATTTTTTGCTGAAAAGCTGGCAGAGTAAGTGAAATGATGAAATATTTGTTTGAATGATGAAAATGTTGTCCTTGTAGAGCAATGAGACGATTTACAACATTGAAAGATGAAATCGACTATCGAAAATTGATTTACGGAGAAAATTGTTCGAATGACAAATGTTCAGTTTCATTTATTCATAAAACTAATCGAATTGGTATTTCAAATGGTGAAGCAAAGTTGATGAAACAGATGAGTCGTTTCGTTCCTGATCGACTATTTCAAGATAAAAGAAGACTTTCAAGTGTCAAAACATTGAAATTGGCATTTAGTGAATACTATCTCATGTTAATTCTTTTACAAAAATATCAACTATTGAATTTCACAGGATTTGTGAAGATACTGAAAAAACACGATAAATTATTTCAAACAACGCGTGGTGAACAATTCAGGTTCGATCGAATTTTCACAGAAAAGTTTTGTAAAGAGAATCTCTGTTCTAGGAAATCTCATATTGAAACAGCAGCATTTTATACATCAACGAAAGTAACCGAGCTCATTCGTGATGTGGAAAAAATTTACACGAACGAACTTGAATCAGGAGATCGAACACGTGCGATGAAACGTCTTCGTGTCCCGCCATTAGAAGAAACACAATCAGCATCAGTGACATTTCGCCTAGGCATTTTCATCGGTAACGTCTCGCAGCATTGTACGGCCAAAGGTCAAAAGAAAAATATTTTGTTTTCTATAGGAATTCTCGGTGTTTTAATCCCGTTATTGATAATTTTAATCATCATCTTGAGAAAAAGTCAAAGTGGCGCAGTCGTACGTTGGCGCGATGGGTTTCATCTATATCGTTCATCATTTTTGATAATCCTTCAAATAATCTTAACTGGAATCAATGTTTATGGTTGGTCATCGTCAGGTGTCAATCATATTCTTATCTTCGAAATCGATCCGCGAAATCATCTAACATATCAACAACTACTCGAAATTGGAACATGTTTGTGCGTTCTTTGGTCATTTAGTTTTATCGCCTTTCTCATCACATCTTATTTGGACTATTATCCATTCGTTCATCCACTAATCTTCGTAATCTTTCTCTTCGTGTTCTTCTTCAATCCATTTCCAATACTTTATCATTCCGCACGTTGTTGGTTAATGAAAACCTTGGTGTTAGTCTTTACCGCTGCATTCCATCCGATACGTTTTGCGGATAATTGGCTTTGTAATCAATTGACATCACTCGAATTAGCGTTTTACGATTGCGAATATTATTTTTGTTTTTATTTTTCCAATTCCGACTGGTGGAAAACAAATTTAATTGCGTCATCATTACCCTCAGGAATCTTTTGTACAGGCTGGACAAAATTCCTTCTTCAAGCCTTTCTTCTCGCGATTCCATCATCGCTCCGTTTCACTCAATGCGTTCGTCGATATTATGACACAAAAGCAAAGTATCCTCATCTTCTTAACGCAGGTAAATACGCCATGGGCTTTACCGTTGCCATTACAAATTCGCTTCGACGCGCAAGTATGTCATTAAATGAAACTTATTCAACAAATCCGAAAACGAATCCATTTATTTACCTATGGATTATAACTGCACTGATTAATTCGACGTATAAATTGATCTGGGATGTGAAAATGGACTGGGGATTATTTCATAAGAATGCAGGGGAAAATCGATTTCTACGCGATCATATTATATACTCGTCGAAGAATTATTATTATTATGGAATTGTTCAAGATTTGTTTCTGAGATACTCGTGGACGATAAATATTTTCATACAATTCCATACGGAAGCAGCGGAGTATGCAGATGTGATTGGCTTTGTGTTTGGTTTGTTGGAATTGATTCGGAGATTTTCGTGGAATTTTTTTCGATTGGAAAATGAACATTTGAATAATTGTGGACGATATCGAGCGATTCGAGATATTTCGATAAAACCAATTTCAACAGATATCGATTTCATGGCAGTGAATCAGAAATCCAATATTCGATTTCGAAGAAAGAAAGACGAAAAGGAACTGATCAATGAAAATGAGGAAAATTTAAAGAAAGTTACGAAATAATTAATGTGTGACATGTTTTTGTGTAATATTTATGCGAAAAATAAAGTATCTTTTAAAATTTCATCTAAACATGAATCTTGATTCGTGAATTTTATTAG
Organism: Adineta ricciae; assembly: GCA_905250025.1. NCBI lineage: Eukaryota > Metazoa > Rotifera > Eurotatoria > Adinetida > Adinetidae > Adineta > Adineta ricciae. The sequence continues at coordinate 11,542 of CAJNOJ010000283.1, forward strand.
TATACATGAAAAGCTGATGAAACGTTAGACATCAGCTCTGATTGAATCACGTGATTGTGACTTCAACACTAGCTGTTCTATTTTTCAATCCAGACATACATGTTGGAGAAATATGTGGCATACTTTTTTTAAACTGGGTGGAATTATTTTGAGGACAATTTAAAAATTACTCACGTCAATTGTTTTGAAAACCAAACAGACATTCTAACGGTTGCTACTATGCGAAACAAACGAGTTGCTTACGTCAATGCTTTGAAAGCTTTCTTTTCGATAAACAACTTAGCGTTCACTCACTATCTGTCGTTCTGCAGTTCCTTATGTAAGGAATATAATGCAAAAATATACTTAATGCATTAATGTTATTGCACAAAGAAAAACATCTACGCATTCTGTTTAATGTTTTTTTAAATTTTTTCCTGCTCTCTGTACAAATTGAAATTCCAGTAGAAAAACAAGTCATTTTATTCAGAAGAAAATATATTTCTTTTGTCCTTTTGGCACAGATTTAAACATATATAAAGAGTGCTTTTCTACATTTCTAATTTATTTTATACTTCTCACTTAGTGTCTGAAAAATGACTCCTGATGGAATTCTTTTCATCAGTCTCTTCTTACACCTTCGACTAATTGATGCGTCACATTTTCGTGGTGGAACAATCACATCGTCAGTACTCATTATTTCATTTTGTTTCATTTCATCTTCGTTTCCTTTAGGCGTCCTTATAACAATACCCCATCGGGTAGTTCAGCTGATGTTATTGTGCGAGAGCGATGGTCATGGCGTCGAAGTGCATACTCTCCCAACTGTTCTCCTGCTACTATTGCTGCACAAAATCCAAAGATCGGTGATTCAAACACTCTCAGCTGTGTATCTGGAACTTGTGGTGGCTATTGGACTGGTATGCCTGTGCCAACATTTTGTACTGATTTCAGTGCTCCTCTGGATGTCGCCTCTGGTGAATACTATCAAACATACACAATACCACTCAATGTACAATTTAGTATTGCTTTTGCTTCTGGTGCTTGGTTTGGAAATCTCATCGTTGGAGGTAATGGAAACTGGGCTGTTGTTGGTCGAATCAGTACTGTTGTTCGACCTGATGGTTATCTCAACACAAGTCCTGTTGCTGTCAGTCTTCCTATTCTTTACAAAGAAGTTAACGTTCAACATGTGCATGTTGTTCAAATGTCTGATTTCGATGGCACTGACATCTTACAATGTCGATGGTCCGTTGGAGGAACATCAACCATCAATCAGTATAATGAATGTGCTGGTGTGTGCAATGGCATACCTGGTGCCAATCTCATTGGAGCGAACTGTACAATTGTGTTCACACTTGTGACACCTAGTTGGTATGTTGCCGCAGCATTGCAAATCGAAGATTTCTATAATGCTGCAGCATTGTCAGCGAACACTCCGATGACTTCGGTGCCACTTCAGTTTCTTTTCTATGGTTATCCAACACCCACTGGTTGCAGTACACCACCAGCTATCATTGGTAGTCGACCAAATCGAGGTAAGCAGTTCGAACTTCATCGGGAGATGTTGTTTATCTGTGTCTTCTTCAGCTTGTATTGGTGTACTGGTTGGTGACAATGTCACTGAATTGGTAATCATTCAGGTTTATTGTACTGGCAAGAGTATCATTGACTATGTATCGAGTGTACCTGTTGGTATGACAAAAAGTGCTATTCAGAATCCCAGTACTGGTAAGTTGAGAACTCGAATAGTTTGAGTTGAATGAGTTTGTCATGATTACTTTATAGGTATTTATCAAATTGTCCTGAGTTGGGTTCCTGTTGCCAGTCAGTATGGTCCACAAGCTGTTTGTGTGGGTGCAGTCGACAACACAAACATTCAGACGAATCAATGGTGCATCACTTTTTTGGTTGGTTTCAAATCACCCGATGTCATTCGACCGAAGATGGTCCAAGGTTCAGCTTCACCCATCGGTACAATCTTCCAGAATCACACCACTTTCTCTATTCAAAGTAACATCGAATTACAATTGGACGAGGGAGATCAACAGAAAAGTCTTTTGTTCTGTTTTTAGCATCGATCTCAGTCAATCGTCCAACTCGTAATGGCACAAATATTTACTTCTACTTTGCCAATGGCACTCTTGTTCAGAAATATGATTGTGGCTGGGAACCAGAAGTCACATACACAGGTTTCACCATTGTCATTCGTTTTCCTGTTGCACCATGGCAGCCTGGAGCTTTCTACTATGTCAACATGGACAGTGGTATGTTTCTCTTGATCTTTTCTTTCATGTTCTGTTTGTATTGATGTTTAGGTGTGGCTAGTGGAACTGAGTTTTGTGGTAAGTGATCACATTTCGAATACCAAAGAACGAATAAGAGAACTAACTCGAATTTAAGGTCCCGAATCCGCACCCATGACCGACCCTACATTCTGGGTGTTTAACATCTGGAATCCTGCACTCTCATCCACAACGACCACGACTACAACGCCCTTTACAACTGTCACAGTCACAACAAAACCAACATCGACAACAAGTATCAACACTCTCGTAAGACTCTCTCTTTTGTTCATTGTATCACATCTGAATATATTCCAAATAGTTAACAACAACTGGTATTGTTGTGACAACCACCAGTCCACCGACAACAACATCCACAGCTCCAACAACGGCGCCACCCACGACAGCTGGTATAATCTACTGCTTTCGTTGTTCATGCACAAAATCTGTTGTAATTTGTTTGTTTAGCACCAACGACAGCTGCTCCAACGTCACCTGGTTCGACAACTGAATCGACTGTTGCTGTTTTGTATCCGAAAGACTTTGTAAGTAACATTCATCATCATCATACATCTGTCTATGTAACATGAATAATAGGAAGATATGTCTTCAACCTATTGCTATTCTGACTGCAGCATTCTTTGCTGCAATGGTACCAGTTCAAGGTTTGGCTTTGTTTGCTACATTTACAAAATTGGCAAACACATTCAATCCATCAAAGATTGGTGCACAAGCACGACATCGACAACGAATGAAGCGAGTGATGAAAAAATAAATTTGAATACATACTATATGGACATTTTCTAAATGAGAATTTTTCGTTCTATTTAACTAACAACTTGAGAAGCTTTTCTGCGTGTGCGTGATTTCTTTTTAACGAATGATTTGAAACTGATTTGATAAATAAATACAATTTGAACATTTCAGTTTGTCCTTGAAGTATATACTAAACGAATTCTAGTAGAAACATTTAAAAAATATGTCGTCATTCGAACAAAAATGTTACATGATTATTGAAATAACACATCTCTTTGTTCCGCTTTACTTCAAATGCTTTCAACTAAAGTTGTTCTTTCAAAACAAAACGCCTCAGATAGTGGTAGCGAAGTAAATAAAAAAAAACATGTGATCAAACGAACTTTGAATAAAACCTGGCTGTGTACGTGCTGAAAAGAATTAACTTTTTCGGAACGGTCAACAATCTCGATCTTCATAAACTTGTTCCACACGATGATACTGTTTAGTCATTCTATTTTGATAAAAAATACATTCGTTTTAAGCTCTCTTACGTCAGAATATCTCCGCATGCCCCTTCATTGTACGTGAACATTATTCTCTACGAAAATAATCACGTCAGACCATTTTCGCAGTCGGATATTTACATCGTGCTTAGAAAAAAAAACGATCACTTTAATTTTGTGATTGAAATATGTCTGCCGCATATTTATTCATATTCATGATTTTATTTAAAAAGTTCGAATAGCAGTGTTTTGTCTATCATTCCGATGCAGAAAAGCTTGATTTCTATTGTTTTTATGTTCGGTTTCTCTACGAACAAGAAGACAGTCAGATGTTCAGTAAAATCCCCTATGATTAACTTCTTACTACCAGAGACTGATAGAAAAACAACAGAAATCAAGAATTCCATCGGATAATGTGTTTAATTCGTTAACACGTGCTGATTTATACTTATACCAACTTGGTATAACAACTGATCAGTTACTTGACTGATTCACACCGATTGATCTCGTTGAATAGTACGCCATGCAATTTAATGATGAAATGAAAGTCTCTCACAATTACTCGTCGAAATGGTTTGGACCTGTGTCAATACAGATTCGATGAAGAAGTTTTCTTGCCGTTCGACGAAATTTCCACACATCAAAAGAGAGCTTTCTAGAAACATTACCGGACTACTTTACTGGAACATGTTATTTATTCCTACCGAATTGTTCTTACAAACACTCATCAACCTGTCTCGGTTGGCATGAGATTTGCGATGAAAAAATTGATTGCATTAATGGTGAACACGAAAAAACTATCGATTAATGGAAGTCAACGAATGTCCCAGCGATATTTGTCGATGGTCTTATGGCGGATAGTGCATCCCATTAACATTTTTAAGACATAAACATAATTATTTCAATGTGAAGAACGTCAGAAACGAGTTCAATATGCTCGTCACTGTGACGACGAAGACTATCATTAGGATAATATTTTTATTGACTCGAAAATTTGTTCAAATGGTCGAGTGTTAAAATTTCAATTCTCGCGAAATGACTCATTTTCATATACTTTCGATAGAAACCGATTCGGTTTATCGTTGAAAGCCTCAAGACACTTCGATTCTCTTTATTCGATGATTTCATGCATGCGACATTTCGATTTCTATTCGCTGCGTTCTCTTCTGTTTCTCTCTAAATCTATTTTGTCCTGATTCTTTAAAAAACGAAATCTTCTTTCTATGTGCGGGCGGCGCCAAACCGTTTCCTTAGTTCCTCGGTTTCGTTGCCTTCCGATACATAATCATACTCGCATTTGACGACGATTTTATATCAATACTGTACTCCTAAATACTCGAATTGCGTTTTACATCGGTTGTAATATAGTAATTACAGTTTCATGAATGTAGATCATTTACGACACTAAAACACAAGCACCTATAACACAACTCTCTCCTATATTCGATGATTTTCATTTCGTCAATAAAAAGTTTATCTCGGATAAAGTAATTAAATACAAAGTAAACTGTCTATTTGCGTAGAAGTTGTTGTGGAATACGGCTTGGTGTGATTAAATAATCATTAGGACGATGCCGCGCTCGATTTGTATTGTTTTGAATTTCAGCTACATTTCTTTCTCTTATCGAGTCAATTTCGCCTGTCAGAGTAGACAAGTGACTCGCTGCATCAGACACCCATGCTCGTTTCGATGTCCAATCATTATGAGTATCATTTGATTGTGCTGCTATACGTTCCAGATTTGATTTTCGCTCATCGATCGTGCCGTTTAATTCAGTTTGTTTTCGACTATGTTCATCGAATGTTTTTTGTTTATCGGCTAACTGCTCAGATACATTTTTCAGTCGATCTTGAGCCGTTCGAAGTCGTTGTTGACTTTCATTAACCTGCCGTTCAGCAGCCTGCAAAACGAAAGGAATATATGAGAAAAACATTCAATTATGTTCATCACTGCTTACCTGCTTAGCATTCGTTTGTTCTTGTGCTTTTCTCTTCGTATCAGCAATAGCAGCGTTTTTTTCTTGCAAATCTCTGCCATTCTGTGCGACCTTTTCTTTCACTTGTTGAACTTGAGCTTTACGCTGATCAAGTTCCTGCTTCTTCTGGGAAAGTTCTTGTTGTTTCTGTTGCATTTTCCCCTCTGTATTTTTTATCTCAGCATCCTTTCGATTCATAGTTTCTTGTTGATTTTGTATTTGTCGCTGTACGTCCTGTTGTCGATTGATTGTCTGTTGCTTTCGCTGTTGAGCTGCATCAAGCTTGGATTTCGTCTGTTGTTCGTCGGATTTGAGTTTGTCACGGTTGCTCTGTTCAGTAGACCGTTGATTCTCTAGTTCTTTCTTTTCTCTATTCATTTCATCTTTTCTTGTTTTTGTCTGATTTAACTCAGATTCGACAGTTGCTATGCGCTCCTTAGCACTGGAGACAGTTGTCTGCTGTGCATTGATGTCGTTTTGCTTTTTCTCCACTTCTTGTTCTTTTTGTTTGACAGCAGATTCTGCTTCGCGACATGCTGCGTTTTTGGCATCTAGATCTGCTCGAGCTGCTGTAAGCTGACCTTCGGCTGCTTGCATCTTCTGGTTTGCTTCAGTTCTCGTCTGTTCCGCCCTGGTTAGACTCTGTTGGGCATTGTTAAGTTGATCTTTTACTGTTTGCAATTCTCCATTGAGCGTTTGCACCCGTTCTGCTTGTTTTTGTACTTGAGCTCGATGATCGTTGACATCATTCGTTTTAGCCATCTGTTCATCCTTAGCAGTTGCAAGTTTTTGAGTAAGGTCATTGTGTTTAGTTGTCAGATCTTGGACAGTTCCTTGTTGTTTTTCTACCTGTTGTCTAGCGTTATTTTTAACTTCGATTTGTTGCCTCAGTTCATTGCGCTTCGTTTCCAACTCGGTTTTCTTCGTAGCGAGATTTGCCTTGGCAGCATTGTTTCTGGAAATAGCTGCTTGATGCGAAGCGTTCGCTCTTTCTCGTCTGGCAATGGCATCGGATTTGTTGCGTTGCTTGTCACCGAGCGAGGATCGAGCTTGTGACACGGCTGCTTCACACGCTGAAACATCTGATTTGGCGTTATTACCGATCTTCAAAGTGTCGAGAACTGATTGTGCTTCAGCAGCTATCTGAGCCGCACGAAGCACTGCTTCAGCTTTTTGTAAAATTCTTTCGGCATCTTCGATTTGCTTTTGAGCATTTTCCTCTTCGCGCACAGCTTCGTCATGTTCTCGTTTGGTTTGATTTTCCTCTTGTTCGGCTTGATCAGCTTCATTTTGCGCTTCGTTCAACGCACGCTCACCATCTTCGACTTCCTTTTGCTTCTGAACTTCCAATTCTTCTTCTTTTCGAAGTGTTTCGATGTATTCATTCAACTGTTGATTGGCAGCATCAAGTTCTGCTTTGCAATTTTGAACTTCTTGTTCGAGTCGTTGTGTATTTTCGACCAGCCGTTCAAGTTCCTTTTCTTTCTCAGCGAGTAATTGATCGAGTCGATTCTTTTCATTTGTCGCTTCGTCGAATTCTTGTTGCTTAGCCTGAAGATCTTGTGTAATCTTGTCGACTTCTTCTTTCGCACGATTGACTTCCTGTTCTGCTTGCTCAAGGTTTGCTCTAGAAAATGAAGCGAAATAAACCAGCTTTAATTTTGATTATATGAAGATTTCTCACTTGGCTTGATTGAGCTCCTGTTCAGCTTGCTGCACTTTCGCTTCACATTCAGCTACTTGCCTTTGAGCTTCCGCGAGTTTCTCCTGTTGATTTGCCAATTCAGCTTTGGCTGTTTCTAGTTCTTTCTCTAATGCCCGAAGCCTTTGTTCGGCTTCTTGTAGCTCTCTTTCGGCTGCTTGTTTTTCTTCTGTCTTCTGTTGAATTTGTTGTTCGATTTCTCTCAACTGTGCTTCCTTTTCAGCAATCTGTTGCTCGATTTGTTGAATCTTTTCTTGAATGCGAGCTACTTCTGTTTCGATCTGTTGCAAACGAGCTATTTGTTCGGCGATTTCTTGCTCGATTCGCGCAGTTTCTTCTTGCAACTGTTGAAGTTGTTGATTGAGTTGTTGGATTGTCTGTTGGAGTTGAGCGACTTCTTCACGAAGTCTATTGAGCTGCTGCTCGAGTTGTGCTTGTTCAGACTCGAGTTTTGCAATTTGCTGATTGACTTCCTGTTCTTCTTTCTCTGCAGTGCGCAATGCTTCGGCGAGTTCTTGTCGTTGTTGTTCGATAGTTCGTTTTTCATTTTCGAGCACTTGCATTCGATTTTCGATTTCGCGTAACTTCATCTTTTCCTGTTCGAGTGCTTGTTCATGTTGAGCAAGAGCCGCTTGAAGTTGATCACGCTCAGCAATAAGCCGTTGTTCAGCGTCGTGTAACTTTTGCAGTTCTTCTTGAAGTCGCTGAACTTTTTGTGTTAGTTGTTGCATTTCTTTCATCAGTTCATTCAGTTCCTGTTCAGCTGTTTCCTGTTCTTCACGGAGCTCCTGGATCTTTCGGTCAAGCTCTTCGATTTCTTTCTCAGCATCGCGAATATTTTGGTGTAATTCACGTACTTCTTCTTGAATGTCTCGTAATCGCTGCAGATCAGCTGTGTTGATGAATTGATCGGCTTCCTGTTCTTGTGCTGCCTGTGGTAAATTGTCGTCGGCAGCACTGTCCAATGCAGCCGATGCTGATGTCTATAACGAAGAATTCGTTTTGTAAAAACTGCTCAAAAACATATAACGCGCAGTGAACAAATCGTGATAGATCTCTACCAAGCTTAGTAAATGTTAAGGAATGAGTTGGTAGTTAACCTCGATCAACGAAATTTGATCTTAGGATTTGTTGATAGATGTTAGATTGACAAGGTCGTACCTTTATCTTCTTCACTCAACTTGCAATTGACGAGTGGTTCCTTCTCAAATTTCGTTTTAAGACTACGTGAATAACTCTCTCTCTCTCTCTCTCTCTCTCTCTCTCTCTCTCCGCGAGTTAAACGAAATGAGCAGTGCGATCATTATCCGTCAACACATTTCGACAATATACCGTCCGCTGAATCTTGAAGAAAAATACTCTACTTTCGATCCGAACGAAAAGACTCCGCTCATCAGAAGCAACGAGAAAGCAATTGATATACAAATGATGCTTACCTTTATCTCTTGAGTTGGAGGTTTGTTATGCGATGCTAGCGATGTGGCAGTCAAGCTGGCAGGAAGCTTACCAAATATACCACTGGCTGCTTGTCCTGCAACGAATTCTCCTGCCTTCTTTTTCAACCCTTGAACTCCTGCCTCCTTCAGTGCCTCTTTGGCAGCTATTGATCCAGTTTTACCTGCACCACCTCCAATTGCTGAAAATCCCATATCAGTTATAAATCGTTTGGCAGACACATCACCAACTTCTTTTCGCACTTCTGGATCTTTTATATGTCCACTAATTCCGTGTTCAGCACCAATACCAATTGCACTGGCAGCAGCACCTCCTGCCATCGCTCCAGCAGGTCCACCCACCAGTCCTCCGGCTACAGTTCCAATGGTAGTAATTGTAGAATTAGTTGCGCTAGCAGCTGCTCGCTTTGCTTGGTCATGATTACCAGCTATACCATGAATAGCTGCCACACCGTAACCTACAACGGGAATTTTTTCGAAAAATTTTGTAACCTTTCCATCCTTGCCGAATGCGCCACCCATGATATTTTACAGCAAACTAGAAAATGGAGTTCACCTGTATAATAAGTACGAGTATATTTGAAAAATGTTCATACCAATTCAATGATAGATGATAATTTTGTTGCGAATGTCTTTCAAAAATATCTGTAAATACAAATACCTATTTGAATAGAAAATTGCACACGTCATAGATTTCACAACTCAGCCATGAGTTGTCTAATTCGACTTATATTATAAGTCCACATCCGACAGGCTAATATCAATTCGAATATAATTATATGTTTATAACAGTATTACAATAAACAATTAGATAGGAATACAAAAAGATTTAGTTTGACTTATACCTATACACCCCCACACTCCTGTGAGTTTAGGACTAAATAGGAATAGGAATAGGTTTAGTTTCACTTATACCTATACAGCCCCACCCTCACCCTCACACCCTTTTTTGGTGAAAATCTACGAAGATCGCACCTTTTCAACTTTCCTATGCCCGAAACACTACATAGAAATGTCGCAGAGTCGAGTAACACGCCATTCGACGTAGAATTTTTTTCTCTTTCAGATGACTGTATTTAGATTTTTTTTGTCGACGTTTTTTACGTGCTGAAAAAGACGGATCCAGGATTTAAAAACAATTGAAAAAACAATTTTATGTGGATTTTTGACACATAACGCGTTTGATAGAGAATTTCATGGGCTATCCAAATCACTATTTGAATTTCGTCCAGCTATTATCTTGATTGAAAAAAACTCAAAAATAGGATGCCGTAAACTTTCCCCCCAGCAGTGTAGAAATTGTTCACTTAATTCGAGTATCAAACCTTCTTCGAGTTTCCGACTTGTACATGTATGACTTTATTCTCAAGTTGATGATCAACTAAATGTGAGATGGCCACTTAATTTGTTAGCAACGAGTTGTGAAGAAGAAACTTGTTCGTCTTTCGCGTCGAAATTGTATCGAGTGAAGAAAAATGTATCGATTGGCAAAAAAGACATTACCTTTTTCTAAAATCCAGTCAATATAAAATGCCTCCTCGTTCGTCGATCTGTTATACTATTTTATATATACAGAGAAAAACCTATTTTCTCCACTCTGTGCTACATATAATGGGAATGATGACTAAATTATTGCTCATTTTCGTGTGAAAAGGTGTGTGGCAGAGATGGGCAAGTCAAGTCATTTTTGACTTGAATCAAGTCAAGTCAAGTCAAGTCAGACTTGACTTTGACTTGACTTGAAGCTTTTGACAACAATTTGTGACTTGACTTGACTTGACTTGAAAAATCTTGGACTTGACTTGAATTAGATTACAAATTCAAGTCAAGTCAAACAACATATATGTAGAGGTTTTACTGAGTATTTGTACCTCTATTTTCTCGTTGCAGAACTGAAAAGAAAAGATTTTAAATGCAAGTTTTTATGAGAAATAAAGGTGAAATGGCAAGAGAATCATATATCAAAATCTTGATTGAAAAAAAATTTCCTCGTTGTGTATTGGTCAACTCGATTTCCAATGATTTACCCATTAATATCGAAATTCTTTGTGATTTTTCCCTTGTCTGAATTTTGTTAGTAAAGTACATATTCGATTTGAAAAGAGTAGTTAAAACATTATGAACTTACAATCTAGTTCTGTTGATACGCCTTCATCAAGTGATGAAGTTGAAATACAAGAACAAGAGTCAACCATGAATGCAACAACTATTTCTCAATGTTTATTGTCAAATTCAAAATTACGAAAAACTGCTCGTGATCAATTCTTTGACGATCTTCAACGTGAAGAACATAAGAATAGATGGTCTGCAAAATGCTTGTTATGCAAATCGAATAAAAGAGTTATGGACAAGATAGGAGTTACTTCAAACTTTACTCGACATGTTCGACAATATCATCAAGAAGAATATGAAGAATGGGCACATCAGTCTGAAAGAACACGTTCAGTCTCACAAGGTAACAAAATTACCAACTATTGTTCAAGAAAAACTGGTTCACCTGATCGTGCATCATATGGCCCAAATCATTCTCGACAAGTTGAATTATCTATGGCTATTGTGAATGATTTAATTATTAGTTTAGGTTTACCACTATCAATTGTGGAAAGAACAACGTTCATTAATTTTATGAAAAAAGTGGATCCAAAATTTACCATAGAAAGTCGACGAACTATAACTCGAAAAACAATTCCAAGTTTATACGACAAAATGAACGATCATTTAATGAAGTTCTGCTCAACAGCTACTTTCTTATCTTTGGCATTGGACGTATGGACTGATAGAAGAATGAGATCGTTCTTTGCTATAACAGGTATGAATATTTTTGAAAAGCTTGCCCCAACACTAGATTTTCGTTTTATAGCTCATACAATCATCAACAGTAGCTTTAAAACGTACGTGCTATGTTTTGTGCCGTTATGGGGCAGTCATTCTGGTTCATTACTATTAGAAAAATATGAAGAAATTATCAATAAATTTGGAATCAAGAATAAAGTTGTTCGTTTAGTAACAGACAATGCAGCGAATAATATCAAAGCATTTGAAAATATTATTATTCCCGGTTTTGAAAAATACTTCGTTGAAGATAATGATGATTATGAAGAAGAAGATGGAAATGATAGTGATGCAGGTAATGATGGTACAGTAAGTGATGAATATGATTATCCATGTGATAAATTATTAACAACACACATGTCAACGACTGCTGACTTTACATCTGAAGATCTTATTCAAGAATCAATTAATCGATTAATGGAATACAGCGAAGTATTTAGAATTCCTTGTTTTGCACACACGATCCAGCTGGTCGTGAGGGATGGCTTGAAGGAAGCGAACGCGATTGTGGGTGCATTGGAGAAAGTTTCTGCTATTGCTAAACTTGCTCACACATCTACAAAATTTGGTGAAAAATTGGAGTTGATGAAAAAGTCAATTCCTCGTGCTGTTATTACACGATGGAACTCCCAGTTCATGACTGTTGATCGAGTTCTTAATATACCATCTATTGAATTAAATGATGTATTAATTCAATTGAAATATAAACATCTATGCTTGAATACACGTGATTTAACAATGTTACGAGAATTTGTTGATTTATTATCGTTATTTGCTCAAGTGACAACTGAAACCCAAAGTCAAAATTGTCCATCAATATCATTTGTTGCACCAAGTGTCTTAGCTATTTATTTCGATTTAATCAATGAGAAAAACAGTTTACAATATACCACACCATTATGCGATGCTTTATTGAGTTCATTAATGTCACGGCTTGGTGGTTTACTCGAAGAAATGGAAATTAATCCTGCTGATCTAAACATTAATTTTCGAAAAAATGACAAGTTCTACAATGTTTATAAAGATCCAGTTTTCCTTTTCTCACCATTTCTCGATGGAAAGTTTAAAATTCGTTGGATCACTCAATCTTTACTTGGTGATTCAACAAAAGAACGATTATGCGAGAAAATTAAGAAGCTGATATTTGATCATTGCTTACTTATGGTTCACAATACCGAATCTCTTGTTACAAATGATACACAGCCAAAAGATAAACAACAAGAGGTTGTGGATACCTCGTCATCAAGTCCGGCTGTGAAGAAAAGAAAGAATTTATTTGAAAATATTGAACATGATCTTAAAAATGCCAAAAAGCCAAAGCCGGTGGATTCGTATAATTATATTGAACAAGAAATATCAAGATACATCGATGATCACAATAATGATAGTATGATTTTGATAAATCCTACAACATCAATTTTCTATAAAACTTTGGCCAAATTAGCCAACAAATATTTATGTATACCTGCAACTTCAGCTGCAGTAGAACGAACTTTTTCTCAAAGTGGATTTTTATTGCGTCCTCATCGTGCACGAATGTCACGCAAGACTCTCGAACAGCTCACTTTGTTGAAATGTAATTTTGACATGTTATGACGTGTTTTGTTGTACGACGCAACGTTTTTATTGTTTTGTGTGAACTGTACTCAAGATGTTTGTGAACAGAATTGTTTGTTTTTATTTTTCAGTGGCGTTCTTTTTTTTTCTGTGATGAAAATTTAGTCATAATTTTCTTATACTCTTCTAAAGGACATTTGTGAACTGTTATCTTAGATCATGATTTCTGAAAAAATACAATTCTTAGAAGATGAATTATATTGATTATGAAAAAATATAATCTGACTTAGCAAATTAACGATTTGCTTGACTTGACTTGACTTGAAAAATCAACGACTTGACTTGACTTGACTTGAAAATTTTGTTAATAATCTTTGACTTGACTTGACTTGAAAATTTTGTTAATAATCTTTGACTTGACTTGACTTGACTCGAGTTCCATGAAAAATGACTTGACTTGACTTGACTTGCCAAAATGCCTGACTTGCCCATCTCTGGATAAAATATTTGACTATATCATTTACGTGAAAAAACTTGATACGTTTACAAAATCAACGTATAAGCGATGGATTTTTCAACTGGAAGAAAGATTTCAGTGAGGTTAAAAAAGTAGATATTCGTGATCAGCGTGTACAACTGGATCGAATGATGTAAAAAAAATTGAAAAAAAAACTTCACTCGAAGTTTGAATTGCCTGCACCTTACATAATCATTATAAACTAAACAACTCTATTCTAAAATTAACTGATGATAATTGACAGATTGCCTTTGACCAATGATCGCTACGCTTCAATTCATTTCTCCTTATAATTATCGTGAAAAACCTAACTTCGAGATTATACTTATTCATTATCATTTTGCTCCCATGTGTAAGCTATAACGATATCATAATAACCAAAGGGGAATTTGCCATAATAAATCGAACATTGATAGAAAATGTCAGTAAACATATATTCTCATGGTAAATTTTACATCATGGAGAAACGTTAGTTAAATGTGTACTCAAAGCACATATATAAAAATCACAATGATCATACTTATTTCGATCACTCTCGCCCTATTCTATTAAATCATAGTAAGCAACAAGAATAAATGAGCGCAATTCACAACTGAATACTATCAAGCAAGCTGATTTACCTCGAGTAAGCTCGTCAAATATTCTAAATATTAAAAAACAGTCTAAACTAAAAAATATTAAGAATTTGATCGAAAGAAAAAGAAAACGAACTCATATTGTATACTCTGATATACATAGATAGGTAATTCTTTTGAATATTCATAGCAAATGGAGTATTTATTGATTCAACCGCCAGATTTTCTCACTCACACCCTCAGCAAATAGAGCACAGAATTTATTTCATCGTCGTCTTGAGTACGATAAATATCAAAACGATCTCTGACACAGAAAGATATCAGTCTTCAGAGCAAGCCTTATTTCTGACAATTACTAACGATCATTTTGAATGTCAAGGCCAACCCGATAGACGGCAAATTATGTGCGAGATGAAGTAGACTTGTTTTACTTATTTAAACTATTTTAGATTTCGAATTTGATGTTAAAAGATTACCAAAATATAGTTAATCATTATTTATAAATAGGAATTTTTACTAAGTTGTAGATGATTGTTATTTGTCCTACCTGAATAAATCAATTTTATACATCAGTCCGTAATCGATTCTTTGATTACTTCTATTCGCTGACTATTTGAATAGTATAAGTAGTTCTACGATAGAACGAGAAAGAGAACGAAGAAATAATAAGTCGTTTTCTTTTTCAATTATATTTAAATACAGACTATCATTCATACGTATTAACTAATCATACAACTAACTGTCAACAGTGTCATCAATTGTAAAAAAAAGTGTTAACATAAAAAATAAAATCGTCTAGATTTTCTTTCAATCAATGAGTAACATCATCATCATCATCATCATTTGTATTTGTATGGCATAATCCAAAGTATTCAATTTGGATAAATGTTCTCGTTTGGCAACGTTCGTAATGTAATTGGCATCTATTGATATATTGTCGTTTATTATCACCACAGAATAACTCAAATGGACACGACTTCATTGTTTCATTGAGTTGACAATTAATACAAACAGGATAATGATATTTATCTTGTGTTTGAACGCACGTTTGATTCGCTTGACATAGTCTCTTTTGACAGTGACGATTCAATCGACAAGGTCCACGATAAGCCAACTGTCGTGGTTGATTCAATACTATCGAATTCGATAGATGACATTGATTAACAAATGTTTTACCATAGGTGTCACAAACAGGCGAAAAACCGGTACAATTTCGTTGACGTGGTATGCAGTGTGGTTTGGGAGTCATAATACAAATTTCATTATCCGAAAAACAACGTGATACTAACGAACAGTTGTTTACACATGACCCGAAATAATCGATTTCGACATCTTCTATAGCGAGTTGTTTAGTGCATAATTCGAATAAGATTTCGCATATATTTGCATACGTAAAACCTGTTTTTAAACACAGAGGACCGAGGTAATCGGACTGAAGGATATGACATTGAAGATTCGAACAGTTGAGTGAATATTGTTGGGAAATATTGTATAGTTGCTCGATTAGAGATGGCAAATTAGAGCGTATTTTTGGACGATAAGTATTATTTTGAATTGGATTGCAATGAGATCGATTGAAAAGATCAATTGGAGCTCGGGTAACGACATGTCGAGACTGCCAATGGGACATTGTAGAAGTTTGAAATGTTGTTCGATTTGTCACTGGTGGGGGTGAAACGGGAATGGAAACATTGTTTGTCAACATAGGTGGAGGTGTAATTGAAATCTAAATGAAAAATAGTTCAAAATTGAACTGTTACATAAGGAAATATTTCACTTACTGTACTATTAAGTTCTCTCTTTAAACGAGTACTAATTGTTGTATATTTGGACTTCATAAATTGTTGATTCGTTCGTCTCGTCGATGGATATTCTATGAATTGATTTGTCGAGCTTTGAAATCGATTTGTCCAAGATTGAAAAATACTTTCTCGTCCGTAAAATGCTTTACAATAATGTTCGGTAATGCCATCCTCCATTCGACATATTTGCTTTGTTCGCATTCGATCGATAACTAATGGTAATGAACATGAACCACACAGTGGAGCGTGTTGCCAAGGAATGAATTTTCCTCCTCGGTTCCAATCCATACAACCGGAATTGGAACTAATATGAAAAAGAATGTATTTGTCATCACGTGTTGCATATTTTAACCATTCGTATTCACACCGATGACAATCATCATTGACTTTTAAGAGAAAGTCTTGTAGATAAGAAAATGAACGCATGTAAGAGTAATTCAGTGGTTGATGAAATGACGAGTAATTCAAACGTAAGATATGTAAATTAGGAAATTTGTCGTGAAGAATATTTTCGTTTCCTAGATCAGTATGATCAAGAATGAGAACGTGAAGACGCTTCATAATCGTGCAGGATGAACTGTTGAAAAACGTGTCCAACCTTGGAGAGAAATGTGTTAAATGAAGATACAGTAGATGATTAGCTAAACTATTCAACGGACACAATGTTTTCGTCTGGAGTGTTGTACGATGGAAAATTAAAAATTCCAGTTTACGAAAGACTTTTAAATACAACTTTAAATTGAAATTTTTTATATATGAATCAGTTATTTCCAGTGCAGTGATGTCATTGGAATACTTGAGTAAATAGGGATAAATTGTTGCAAGATTATCGACATAACGACAGGTAATCATTCGATAAAACTTCAATGTAAATTGTTTGCCACCGAGACGAATGCTACATTCAGTTGTTGAACCTAGTAATGTTCGGTTAATCAAACGTGTTGAACGCGTTTCTGTATGATAGAATATGGAATTTGAAGTAATTAAAGGAAATAATAAACTGATGACGAGAACGAATGATGAGAGATTCATGATGAGAATGTTTATGAATGAAGTGATGAATCAAAACAAAGATCAAATCTCAACAGACATTTGTTTCTTCTTTTGCCGTTCTTTTCAACAGTTGTCTATAGAAAAATATTTCAACCGATCCGATTACCTAACTCTTCAAGTGAAAATTACGAAACGTACATGAATAGAAAAAGCAGGCGGTTAATTAAATTTTCGATTTCGTCAATAAACAAAATAGAAAGAAGAGATAAACGAAAGGAGAATTTCGACTAGCATGCGAAAACGAACGCTTTGTCGAGCCGATATGTGTGAAATTCGTTCGTTTGGCAATGATCAATTTCGATGCTTTTCTTCGTTGATCATATCCATGTCGAGCATACTTTTGCACGTGCAAAGTTAATTTCATATTTTTCGTATAACACAGTCCATTCGAACGTTGATCGAGACCGTCAAGTTCTCCCGATGATGTCGAGATGAAATAATAATAATGTTCATCTTCGAATTCTGGAAGATTCGGATAGGGTAAATAATTCGACACAGATAATGTGTAAATCAATCGTTGGGTATCAAATGGTTTATTACATTTGATTAATGGGTGATGATTGGTAGTATTACAATGATAGTAATCGTTTTCATCGACGAGATAAAGTGTATTGTATTCAATAGGCTGATCGAAATTTTCATTCTCATAATAAGGACAAACAAAATCAAGGAGATCGCCGAGATATACAGGCAAGTATCCTGAAGAATGGAAGAATCGATTCGAAGAGTTCCAGTAGATTTGTAAATGTTGTCGACGATGATTTGAAAGACAAATAATTGACATAGAGAAAATGATCAAGGAGATAAATACAGATATTAATGACATGTGAAGTAATGAGACATCGATTAATGTCAGTATCTGAATAAAAAGAAGAAGAAGAAGAAGAAAAAATGATGTTGATCGAGATGAAAGTCATATTTACATATGCACGGCTTAGGAATTATATAATCATGACAAGAAGGAAAAAAAGAAAGAATCGAAAGAGAAATTCTAACGTTTATCATAGAATAAACAGTATAGTGCGTGTTTAATAGACTTGCATTCTTCTTGCATGCTTAGTTGATGAAGGTATGCATATGTATATATGTGATCATTCGTCAATTCAAGGACATGTTATATTGATTGATTCGTTGATGGAATTGATGTTACCTTGAATGAACAAGTGCTTTTGTATTTTCATTAATTTCATTAGTCTGCATTGCTGTTAAATGTAATTCGAATATAAGATTAGTTCGACTGAACGAACATTCAAGTTTTCGTAAGCTATATTAGTAGAGTACGAGAGATTCAGTTTCTTTTTTTTATTCTCTTTAATAACAATGTACTTCTTTTCGGGATGCATTGTGCAATGATACGTGAAATATGTTTAACTTACGTTCGCTCTTTTCTCAATACTTTTCAGTTTTTCAACTTTGAAAAACATTTACGAGCTTTTATCTCAAGTTTTCCTGATATTACAAAAGATCCTGTCACCATCGAATCATTTTCGAGTTCAATTATCGTTGAAAGACAAAAGGGGAGGAATGAAAGGTTTTGTACTTCTATGTTGAAGTGGAGAAAAAGAAAGTAACTTTTATGTGCTCACTCATTCACAATGATGTTCACTCGTTTTATATTCTAAGCTTCATCAGTATTCACATTATTGAACGGATTCACGCATCAGCTCTTTATTTATGTAATCTTTTTACTATTATGTCAGTTCGTTTAGTTTCGAGTTTACCAATAAATTATTCTTCTTTACATTCTTTTCAAAAGACAATAACAACAAAACGAGTTTGTTTTACTTTCAGATACGTGAATGAATACAAACAGCGGTCAGAACATTAATTTAGCAGATCGATTAAATCGACGACGTCAAAGACGTATCGAAAACGGTTTAGGCAAAAGTTCTGAAAGTTTAGACATAACTATGATAAAGAATAACTCAACAGTATCACGGTCACCTGAACGAACACCAAGCAAGCAAACAAATCACTCAGTAACATTAAAGTCATCAGCAAAGATAAAAAGGCAGGAGACATTGCCGGCGGATGATATGGATAAGAAACAAAATCCTGAAATAACTGAGAAAAAAGTTCATCCTACGCTTGCAAAAGAACAAGCCATTAAAAGTCACTCGATGGAAGCGGTTATTGAAAGAGAAAAACCAGCTCAAACATTGCACACAGTGAAAAAACAAACATCTTCATTTGATCAAATAGTTTCGTCAACCACTTCTACTGAAACCAGCGAACGAACCGAGCCTGTACAACAAGAAACCATTCAACACAATCTACCTCCGATAATCTCTCCTCGAAAGACCAAATTACATCAATCAGACGAATCAATAATTGATAAAAGTTCATCTTCTCATCCCGATAAAGAACCTTGTTTACCCAAACTACCACCTATAATCATTCCTCGTAGTTCTCACATATCGAATCCATTTCAAGCAAACAATCGCGAACATCCTATTCCAGCCTGCATCAACGATTTTTCGCAATCATCGCTAGATTATCCAGCAAGTGACCCACCAAATACAACGGAGAGCGGTCAAATCTCTTTTGATTTTCTCTCGACATCTTCTCTATCTAAGGCACGTTCAATGTCCGAACAAATCGTATCCAAAAGTGAACATCGGATTGCAACAACTCATGCACGATTCGTAAAACAGAATTCTCTGGCACTCTCTTATGTATTTAGCAAGCACATAATTAACACTGAATTTACCAGAACATCGTCGCTCAATTCAGAGCAAGTTGAACTCAAAACTGTTTGGGATTGAAGCGAAGACAGTTCACTTCTTTTCTTTTATTGCACACGTTCATTTCTATAAGTATATATTTTTTCATTAATAAACTGTAATGTCAACAAAGAAGATACCCGATACAATTTCTTTTTTTCATTTGATAATCACGCTGACGTTCACAATCGTTTCATTTGTTGTTCTATAAAATTAATAATTTATTCACAACTTCATCGTGCCAATATTTACTTTCGAATCCACTGAAGTCGTTCTATCAAATATTTGATTTTAGGTTCAAATAATTTAACCTTCTAAAACTTACTCCATATTCGTAACGGTCACAATTGCTCCACTATCAGAATTCTCTTCTGTTTTACGAATCACAGTCAGATGATGAATTGTATACAGGTAATCATAAATTCGTAGTCTATCATAAACGATCGTACTTTCCAGATCAGTATCTATGCCAACGAACAAATCACATATAAAACATTAAGTTCGTTACTCAGTACTTCGAACAATCAAATTAAGAGTATATTTTCCCATTCCCAGTTGGTTTCTTGCTGTACATGTAACATTATCATAATTTGCATATATAACATGCAGCCAACAGCATCGCTTCGAACACCAAATGAATGTTGTGTTTTCCGATGGAATATTCATTGACCATGTGTAGATTGGATAAGGTACACCATCTAAATGGCAACATACTAGATATTTTGAGTTAAAATCCACAGTGAGAGTATGGTCATAGATCCCATCAGGTGATTTTGGAGGATCTAAACGGCAATATTATATTTTTGTCCTAGAAGCCGCATCTAAACGTACGAATAATGGTTAAAATAATTCTTTTGTAAATTATCTTTTCTGTTCGACATATATACATTCCCGAATCGCTAATATCAACCGATCTGATTTTCATGTCTTTCTCATAAATTGTTGGAAGAGTTTTCATTAGATAATAATTGTATGAAAGATAAGACCATTGAACCGCTAATGTTACATTCGTTGGACAATGGAAATAAACCGAATCACCTAAAAGCTCAGATTGTTCTAATTAGACAAAAGATCGATACTTTCCAAGTACCTTGAAAAGCAATTTGATAGACATCGCGTTCATTACTATCCATATCCAGATACTCATTCTTTTTCAGATCATTATCTAACAATACTGAATGGTTCAAATCTAGAATAAATCTTTGCAGAAATGGTCATTGATGACATGTTGCTAAACTACTTTTCTTAATTAATATCTGTACTCGTACTCCGACGCATGTTGTATCAAGATACAATTTACAGAATAAATGCGTCGTACTACGAATATGTTTTACTAATATAGCACTTCGATTATATCGAATGGTTTGTTCAGTATCAATCAATTCAATGAACTCTTCGTTAAATCCATAGTTGAAATATACTGGTCGACAAACTGTTAACAAATCATCATCAAATACTGTCAGTTGCGTCCAATTACGGGAAATTGACTGTGCACCTATCATGGAGAGATTCAAAACCTTCAATCATCCATCGATGAACCTCAGAATTACCATTGGAAAAGATAAACATACTACGAAACATCGATACATCATCGGTCACATAACACTGATAGAAACCATCACGATTTTTATCGAATTCATTCAGACGTATTAGTTTATCGTTAATTATTTCGATTTTACCATTGATCAAGTATACTTTCCAATGAACAGTATGTTTTGAATTACACTCTAACAAGTATGACTTGTCTAATGGAATGAAGAGAGAAGGTGGAAATTGTGATCCATTAAGGAGTAATTCATCATCGATACCTGTGAAGAGAGATTATTAATTAGTTTAAAGAAGTTGAACTCACCTTTTACAACAAGGATTGTTGTAAAGAGATAAACAAAGATGAGAATCATTTTCAATTAATATTCGTGTAATGCGCAAAATCATTGTAACTATAACAAAAGCTCACATTTGAAATGTTGTTCTCTTTAAAGCAAAAGAATCAATGAGCGATGAGTATATGGGTGTTTAGATCCGAAATACAGTAATTTTGAGTCAATATAGAAAAAGGAATATGTATCTGTTATTTTTCTTTAGTTTTTAGAGTCATTCTTGAATAACAGACGCGTTACATGAAGGATTTTTGTTTCATTTTTGGATTATACAACATTTCTCGTATTGATTTTATGTGTGTCTAACAACGTTTTCATATGTAAAATTGAAATCAAATATTGAGTAAAATGACGATATAAATTGAAAAACCTTCCATGCATGTGCTGTCAAAATGTGAGCTTATTTATTTGTAAAATTTGTTTCATTGTTTTATAAAAGGAAGTGCTTCTTTAATCATTAGACCAATTACTTTTTTTGTAGGTTATGAATACAAATATTTATAGAAACTACGACAAGAATATTTCATTATTTTTATCTCGAGTTCTGTGATGATAATGTATAATGATTAAGTTAGACATCATATGCATTCCAATAGAAGTTTTACCAGGAAAAGTACTTTCTCTTCTGTTTTGTAAATAAAGATCCAGATCGTATGAAAACATCCAAGTTTTCCACTATGTCACGCCATACGTAAGTTATATATAATACGAGACTTATATCATGTCCTTTGAAAAATCGTATGCTACGAATATCGCTTTTTCCAGAATTTCGTTGTGCAACAAATATTTTGCAAATATCTCGAAGAGTAGACAATATATTCGGTATCTATTAATTCAATGAACTCTTCATCAAATCCATAGATGGAATATACTTGTAGCCGTCACCAAGTCATCATGACACACTATCAGATGTGTCTAATTATGACCCATCCATCGGTGAATCTCAAATTTACCATTAGAAAAGATAAAAAATACTACGAAATATCGATGGGTCATCAACCACATGACATTGATAGACGTCATTACGATTTTAAGTTACCGTTAATTAAGTGCTACTTTCCAACAAATAGGACTTGTCGAACGGGATGTAGAGAGAGAGAGGGCGTGAAAATTACAACTCATTAATCAGCAATTCATCATAGGTACTTGTGAGAAAAGACTATTAATCAACTAACACGAGTCGAACTCACTTTTTTCAACAAGGATTATTGTAATGCGCAAAATCATTTAATTAAAACAACAATTTTTACGTGAAACACATTTATTTAAAGCACAAAATCACTAGAATACACATATCTAACTCATTAGATTTCAGTTTCCTGAATAGAAAAAAAACTCGATTCATTGAATACAACTTTCTTCGTCATTTAGATTCAATATCAATTTGTAGTCCGTTGCCAGTTCTTCATTGTCACCTTCGTCATCATTATTGATCCTTACACTTGCCGAGAAGAACTTATAAACAAAAAGATAGATCATAATCAATATAGATGCATTTCCTGCTAAATGATAAGCATAGGACATGGTTAGCAATGATACTGATCGATGTGATTCTGGATCCCAAAGAAACAAGGGGTTCGTTGTTTTTGGCCAGATGACATAAGCTGCTTGGATAAACCATGTACCTTGCATTAACGCAAAATAACTTCTGGAAACAATTAACCAGAAATTATTCGGATTATAACATTCACATAATGCACTGATCATCGAACAGACAATTGTTACACCAAGTAGTTGATGTATGTGAGCATCTACCATATTTCGAGCATGTAAATGAAAAACCATCATTAAACCTTCGATCGCAAAAGCCAGGAAACCCATGATTTGTGTGGTGCGTTTGGGAAATGGAACTTTGAAATGAACGAGAATTTCAATCCATGCACCAAGAAAGAAGCCAAAAAGCATCGCAGTGTGATGAGCATTTTCATCGCCAATATGAGGTCTTGGATTTGCATCATAACCGGTTATTAATTCGATGGAAAAATGAATAGATGTTATTAAAATTTTGAGAATACTCTCAATCGGTGCTCGGCGAAGCGTCTTACTTGGCAAACACTGACAAGAATATGTTGTTGAACCTCGAAAAGTATTCGGTGATTTCGTCTTGCTATCGCTTTCATTACTAAGTGATTTGAAATAATTTACACAGTTATTCACATGCCACCATATAGCGAATAACACGAAAAATACACCTAAAGAAAAAAATGTCGAAATCAAAAATGAAACATTTTATCCAATCATACCAGGTGCAATATGTCCAATCCAAGTACCCATTTCGACAGATTTGTATCAATCTCAAATAAAATATACAATTGAAATGTATATATATATGTATGTGTCT
This sequence comes from Adineta ricciae, assembly GCA_905250025.1. Taxonomy (NCBI): domain Eukaryota; kingdom Metazoa; phylum Rotifera; class Eurotatoria; order Adinetida; family Adinetidae; genus Adineta; species Adineta ricciae. Next base: position 35,459 of record CAJNOJ010000283.1, read on the forward strand.
TTAAGAAAAAAAAGTATGATCTGATACTGCTATATGATAGACTTTCAGGCCGAAAAGGAAAGAAGCAGCAAAAGAAACGACATCATTAGATCAATATCTACATGATACCCTATCATGACATGTGAATTACTATCAAAGGCTTTCCGCATTAGGTATTGCATATGAAGACTAGCTAATTTTGATAGAAATGTTGGAAAAGCGCTTGTTTTTACCCATTCTCGTCGATCATTAGTATAAGATATTATCCAGGATACAGGTGAACTGAATGTATATGTAGTAATCGATAATTTACATACATCTTTGCTCGTTTATTTATGCTTTACTCTTGAATGACATGATGACGATGCAAAAAAGTGACGCATGAGTCGTGTTCTCGTTCTCAAAGAACGAAGAGTAACAGAAAAAATTTACGATCGTTGTTCGGATAGTACGATGAAATACGTCGAATCGGGTACAAAGCCTTCATAAGTAAGTTGAAGTATTTTGAGACGTGCTGCAAGTTGAGAAGACTAGAAATTGTCAATGAAGGAAACGTGAATCGTTTGGATGAAAGAAAGTCATGGAAAGGAAATCAAATACGTGAAATAAACCGTAGAGAATGAGTGATTATTAAAAAAATGTTTTAATCAGACACATTATCCAAGACAATTATGCCAATTATATCTTATGAAAAGTATGCAACTACTTTTTTTTTTCTTTTTATAGAATTATCTCTGAACTCGCTTGAGAACACTCGTAGAACAGGACGGCAAAGTACGAAACTAGAGTGCAAAATCCTATTCTAAATTACCTCTATTCATATTTATTTGAATTTATGAAATCAGATGAACATTAAGGTATGGGATTTGCAGTCGAATTTGATTTTCGATACCAACCATTATCACAGCTGTTCAAATCAACTCGTATAGACGATTTTATTGTTTGATCGTGATAGAAAAATTGTAATATCAATAGTTAAAACTATCACACTAAGATTGTTGTATTGAAATGGTTTTGTATAGAATGGAAATATTACTATTGAGAATCATGATAAGATTTTGTGGTATTCAAGGGATTTGTCTTTTATATCCGTTATCCGCTTAAGATCGAGTTGCTACGTCTCGTTTTGCTAATAATCATAATGACTCTGATGAGAATTAGACTAAAGTATTGTGAAGGATATTTGCTGCATCTGCTAGGCGAATGCTTGAAGACAAAACTCTATGTTGTTACCAATGATGCTGGTATGTATGGTAATATTTTGCATGATTGGGTGATAATGAATTTTATTTCAAAAAGAAAACATATTAATGTGCGATTGAAAGTTCCCATACTACAAAAAATGCTTGAAAAAAGTATTTATAAGGAAGCACACACTGGTAAGAGATAATATTTGTTTGGAAAATTGCATAAGTATTTACGCTGTTATATGACCTTTCGTAAATAATTGTGTTCGTTGTTCGGATCGAAGGTTTCGCGGCTTTAACCGCTCACTACAGCAATAGACAAATATATATAACTGAATGCTATTTATGAAGAGAATAACCTACGTTAACAATGATTCTCTGTTGGCTGTTGTGAAGCGTGACGTCGTGGAAGAGAAAGCAACGTTTCGTCGTCTTGATCGTTTACGTCTATCAGCTACTGTTTCATCTCGAACAGGTGAGACAAGATTGTATCGACCGACACCTATGGTCTAGATAAAAAGCAATAATAAGTAGATGCTATATGAATAGGAAAAAATGTGGATTCATATACTTGGTTGCCACCGATGTTAGTGAATGAGCGTTTATCATTTCTTGATGATGAAGTGTTAAATGGTACTTTTTTCTTATGAAAATCCTCTTGTTCCCATGTTCGTGTGATTGCATAGGCACCTGGACCAGGAAAATCGACGTTTTTGGGTTCGAGACCTATTTTCAAAAGTAGAATATAACGAAACGAACTGATCACTTTCCGGGTAGTTACCTGGATGATCGATAGATATTCGATCTGTTGGCTTCTTTTGAAATCTGCTTAGTTTACTAAATGTACCATGTTTTGTTTTGGTCAATAAATAAGTTGAGGAGATAGATTCGGGAAAGTTTTTCGATGGAAAATCTGGTGACAGATCCCAGCGGTCAAGAACTGCGTGATGTCCAGTTGATATTGGTGCTGACCGACTCGTCGTAAATAGTTGATAAGGCCCTTTTTCACTAACACGTTTTTCAAGTAGCTCATTGGTTGAACTCTTAATATTATACGTTCCTGGACCAATTTTTGAACCCTAGGAATCCATACGAATGAAATCATTTTTGTAAGTTTCCATTTCTGTCATACCTCAAGCGGTAATGTTCTTGTTCCACTACTCCAATCGAATGAAGGAACATTACTTCCTTGTTTCCAGCGTTTTTCTTGGAGCTTCTCATCAGGTATACCATATGCACCGGGCGGTGGCGCTCGATTCTAGTTCGAGAAAAGAAAAAGACACTAGAGTAATAAGTATTAATGTTTTGGATTGTATTGTTACAAACCAAATTTTCTTTTGGAAACCGAGGAGTTAATTGATCGAGTGCACCGCGTGCGCAGTGTGGTCGACGATCAGCTTCTGTTAAAAAGTCGTTAACCGGATAAGTACCAGGACCGATCCGTCTTTCAGTTTCTTTTCGTTTTTCATACGTTTCTTTGAAGGATGAATGAGGAATCTTCGCCATTTGTTCTGTATACAATGCATGCTGCCAATTAGGACCTTTCATACGATTTTCTAGAGTCTTTGCACTGAAATCGCCATATTGCGTCAAGTCATAAGAACCTGGTCCAACATAAGGTGAACTCTGAAGTTGCATTGTAGTTAGTAATTCTGGATGCATACCAGTGGTTTGAAATCTAGATTTTCATAATTTACAAAAGTCAATCAATAGACAATTAGATCATACCTAATTGTTTGGCTAGCGAATGCCAATGGGCAAGGTTTAGCAACATCAGCAGCAGCCATTTTATACAGATAAATGAACTAAAATGTAATAAAGCGAACGAATGAAAGTTTTGACATCGTTTTTTATTAGAACAAATCGTTTCTACAGGGAAAAAGTCAATATGTTTTTCTTTATTATACTTCATCTGAGTGTCGAGTTAACATTATTTTCTTTGCCTCCTATCGGCAATCGAAACACACGTAGTTACAACGTTGACAAACAACAGTGCTTTACATTGGTAGTTTTACCATTACAGTGTTGGTTACAATAACGCTCGCCTCCTATTTTACCGTTCTTTATCAACGCTACTCTACTCACAGTGCATAACTGCTCTAGACATTTGCATATTTATCTTTCGTATCGACAGATTTTCGATGTATGGTCTTGATTTAGGAGTTTTATTCTCGTGAAAAAGGTTATTTTTATAGAAAAAATAGTAAAAACAAGACTAATGATGATCATCGATCTGGATCTTCTGCCCATGGTCGTTGAATTCGTTGTTGTTTCCATGTGTTTAAATTTTGATTTTTAACCATTTGTTCATATTCTTCTTCCAATGATGTTGGCTCAATATAATCAAGACCTTTCGCTTTGATTTCATCGCGCGAATATGTCTTAACATGTTGTCGTCGACGTTCATAGCGTACCCATGTTGCACTACGTAATGTCACATAGATAACACCCATTAATGCAATGTATGGAAGAAAGTTTTTAACAAATCGTTTGTTAATCATAGATTAATTTGTTGAATATTTGAACAAATGAAGTCTTCGATAGTTTCGAGGTCCTTTTTAGCGAACGAATGTAATGCAAAGCCAAACAGAAGCTGTTTCTTCAATTGTAAGCGTTCGTAAAGATGACGAGCAAGAATATGATATTCAGCTTGATCTTTTCCAAGAAGAGATTTCACTGAATACACCGGAGATGAATCTTCGTTTAGATTAACGTCACGACGGACAAGAACCTGTAAAACAATCATAATATTGATAAAAATAACTATGGTAAAACTCACTAAACTGCCGATTTTTCCAAACTGTGTTACAGATATAAAAAGTTTGTTATTAAAATTACTTATAACAAGATCAGTAACGTGATTGTTCAATGTTGTTTGGGCCTAAAAATAAGCAATTCTAACAGAAAATAAGTTACAATTACTAAGCCTTACGGTGTGTGTCTGTGGAAATTTAGAATCCATAATGCATAGCGAAAGAGAAAAAAAGTTTTTTTTTTATAAATAATGTGCGTTTAAGATTCGAAAAGAGATGATTGCCAATCCAAAAAAAAGATTTATAGATGGTGCTAAGTGTGTGCATCTCGAAGTGAAAGAAGTTTATAGCAAACTAATTACTGTATCGTTACAAATAGGAAATTGTCTAAAGGGAACTGATACAGGAAACAGTAGCTAACAGAGCTGATGTACCAATTTCAGCTTGAGTACATGAACGTACATTCTCTGGAACGCCTAGATTTTGCTGTAGTTTACTTGGTGAATGTTAAAATCGAATTTCCACATCGCAGACAGTTTCTATGCGATGTTAAATGACATATATTGTTTTTCATTGTAATATTTTTATGATGATGATAACTCATCAACCACCAATCTCAAGTGATAATTCTAATGCAACAGTCGCAATCCGAGGGCCACTGAGAGGGCGAAGATAGCCTTTTTTCTTATCCTATGATAGTGGAACAGTTATCTATAAACTACAACAAGTGAGTAAGAAGAATATGATTCAAAATCTCGATGAAACTAAAATGTATGACGAAATGGCATTAGAATCCTTAGCAGCTTAATCGAATATGCATCTAATTTTGTTCGGATTTAAGCGATGTGTGTGTCAACACACCATAAACGATATTGTATCTTTATGAATAAGAAAACTGAAGACAATAAATCAAAGACTAAAAATTATTTAGTTTTTTTTGCTTGGTGTACCAAACAAAGCTTGTCGCATAGCGTATTCTTCGGCTGTGAGACATTCTCTTCGTGGAATAAACACATTTGGGTCACTGATACCAACAGTCACATCGTAAATTGACAGGACATCGTTCCCATATGTGTCACTGTAGACAGTACGAGAAACTGGAAGACATCCTTTGTATGTCCATGTGGAAATATACGAAAGAGTTACGTTTACGGATGGAATAGTGAAATTACCACCCCTAAATAGATACTAGATGAATATTCGTCAACTTAAAAGAGATTTTACTTACCAAATAGTAATAAGGACGCCAGCATCCGGGAATGATGATGAACCGATGTAAGCTTCACCATATGAACGGGCATTTTGTGCAATGCCAAAATCACGCCATGGTTCAGTTATTGGACGGCGTGTGCAATTGTGTGCTTTCAGATCGTAAACAAATTCAAGTCCAGAATCGAAGAGAGACAGTATATCGAAAACATATTCGTCGTCTCCGACTTCAATGTCTTCGATGATTCGAGTACGGTGATATGTAGCGTCATAGCTGATCTTTCCTCTCACGGTGTCATGTTGTTTCTCATTGCTATCAAATATACGACCTTCCCATTGTGGTGGCGATGTACATGGATGCGGTTGTTGTGCTACTGCTATGCCAACCAAACAGAGAAGAGCAACGATGAACATTGTAATGGTATTGTTAGACTGGTAGTATAAGAATTGTGAAGATTTCGAATGAAATTTGGAGCCACTGGCAGCTCTTTATATACTTAGATCTGTGCTAAAAGAAATGATGATTATCAGTGTTGATTCTACGGGCGCTTAGATAGCAAAAGTAAATAAAATGACAAAGAAAGTGGTTGTACGATCTAGATAATAACATGACGAATATTTACATGTTTCTATTTTTCGCAGTTGATGCAACGATCTTCAGGATGGTACTGAGTTGATTACCGAACAACAAATGGTGCCTACTTCTATGGTACTTGTGACACGATATACACAACATTCACCAAGTCGTTTGAAACTTTCGCGGCTGGTGAAATAAACAGATCTAACACTTTTTTGCTCTTGAACGACTGTTATAGGATGTCTTGGTGAAGAGTTGTAGCCCAAATTCCAACTATCCTCTAGAACGGTTTTTCAAAGTACCGTATTCTTTCTAACACTACTAGTTTTGCACTACTTTGTGCTATAGAGATTCAGATGATGGATTTGGATTTCACATTATCAGAGTCATCATTCTTAAAAAACACTTGTTGGTCTCGTTTCTGAACGAAGAGCTTTTGGATCCCCGTTTCAATAGTCGAGTACTCCAGGAGCAAAAGCTCCATTTGTAGAGCATTTTTGACTTCGTGGAACATCTCATTTGAGAGAGCATCAAAAGATCTATCGAACCATATGTGGGCTGTCGGACGGGAGTGAGATTTCACCGAGATAGAGTCTTCAGAAAAGTAACCTGGATCTTTGAAAAATCATAATTTTTTTGCCAAACTGAACCAAGAATATCTGAAAAAAACTTTATTTCATGGATCATGCCATAGCAGTACGTAGGAGACACCTTAGATCGATCGAATTTTTACAAAAGTCTGTGGTGAACTATCTTGGATATAACTCTACTGAAGCCACATAAGAATTTGAACATGATGAGAAAAGATAGGAGGAGATTATTTCACCATGGCCTTATAACTGTGCCTTTCTTGTCGGTCTGACCTTCCTTTGTTCTGTGTTAATTTATCTCCTAATTCCTTTTAGTCCTGTTCTGTGTGCTGTTTAGTTTCTTTCATAATGTATGACCTCCATTATCCAGTTGCTCAGCCTCAAAAACATTTACACTTTGACACATTTCTTCCGGCTTTTTCTTCTTATGCTTGCAAAACACGGCTTTGCTAATAATGAAAATATTGACATTACTGTGCTGATCTCTTACGATATATGTATCAATGGAAAATAGCATAGATTCAAAATAGTTCACCACAGACTTTTGTAAAAATTCGATCGATCTAAGGTGTCTCCTACGTACTACTACGGTGTGATTCATGAAACAAAGTTTTTCAGATATTCTTGATTCAGTTTGGCAAAAAAAATTATGATTTTTCAAAGATCCAGGTTACTTTTCTGAAGACTCTATCTCGGTGAAATCTCACTCCCGTCCGACAGCCCACATATGGTTCGATAGATCTTTTGATGCTCTCTCAAATGAGATGTTCCACGAAGTCAAAAATGCTCTACAAATGGAGCTTTTGCTCCTGGAGTACTCGACTATTGAAACGGGGATCCAAAAGCTCTTCGTTCAGAAACGAGACCAACAAGTGTTTTTTAAGAATGATGACTCTGATAATGTGAAATCCAAATCCATCATCTGAATCTCTATAGCACAAAGTAGTGCAAAACTAGTAGTGTTAGAAAGAATACGGTACTTTGAAAAACCGTTCTAGAGGATAGTTGGAATTTGGGCTACAACTCTTCACCAAGACATCCTATAACAGTCGTTCAAGAGCAAAAAAGTGTTAGATCTGTTTATTTCACCAGCCGCGAAAGTTTCAAACGACTTGGTGAATGTTGTGTATATCGTGTCACAAGTACCATGGAATCACCCTGGTATATTCGTTGGTATAGTATCAAAGGAAGATATATCGTTTGTTCAAGTAACATATCTCCGTGTTGATCGAAATATGTTCATGTCAACAAAGAAGTGTGAAAAACATTTGTTACTGTCTTCAATATTATATTTATCGCGCTCTATATGATAATCATTCATTGCTAGCCAGTCACGACTCACAACAATATAGTAGGCTTCAAGAAGACTCCAAATAAACAATACTAGGTTAATGAGATAAGAGCTGTTGTGTTATTGATCATCATTCATGATAGTATAAATTATTTAATTGATTAACAATCTCGTTACAACTGGAAAAAGGAGAGTCGGACCCATTTTGACTCTAATACACTTCCGCACTCGCTAAACTGATGAACAACTTAGAAATGAGCTGCAGATCACTATGTATCCTTTTTGTCCTGTCCTAAAATATTGGAAAGATTCTGTTCGTATATTGAATGCTATTGCAAAATTGCTTTATTTTGGAAATGGAAGAAAAAGAAACTTATCATATATGAAATAAGAAAAATGCAAAGTTAGTGAATTTTCTTATGAGGTACGTCGAAAAGAGCATATCGGTTTTCCCATTCTTCAGCTGAGACACATTCACGTCGTGGAATGAATACATTTGGATCGCTAATACCAATTGTAATATCATAAAATGATAAATGCGAGCTACCAAATTTGTCACTGTAAGTTGTGCGAGACACTGGAAGACATCCTTTATATGTCCATGTGGAAACATAATCAATTGTGTCATTGGATGGTAATGTGAAGTTGCCAGCCCTGGAGAACGAGAAGAACAGAATTACATTTGCTGAATCGAGTAGTGATATAACTTACCAAATTGTAACTAAGACACCTGTGTCTGGAAAAACGGATGAGCCGATGTAAGCTTCACCGTACGATTGATCTGTTGGACGAATACCGAAGTCACGCCATGGTCGTTGGATTTCACGTCGTGTGCAATTGCGAGCTTTGAAATTATAAACAAATTCAACTCGGCTATCGAAAAGAGAGAGCACATCATAGTAATCTGATGTTGAACCTTCATCGATTTCATCAATAATTCGTTCACGATGATACACTGCATCGTAGCTTAGTTTTCCTTCCACAGAAAATTTTTGTTGTTCATTGATGTCGAAGATGCGACCTTCCCATTGTGGTGGTGCTGTGCACGGTTGTGGTCTTTGAGCTACAGCAATGCCGACCAAACAGAGAAGAAGAGCAGCAAGCATTTTGTCTTGGTAATAGAGAGAAAAAATTGTGATGCAGATTTTGAAAAAATATCTCACTTTATATATACCGTTAAGAGGAGTTTGGTCAACATTGTTGTCACTTACCTTGACTTAGCGAAAGGAGAGAGAGAGAGACTGCACAATATCAGTGCAGCTTGTTGTTATCATATGCAGAATAGTCGGAGATAATAAAGCAACACTGGCTAAACAAGGAATAAATAAAATAATATTGTGTTTTATAACTATCTTTTTTTGTGAGAAAAGAAACAAAACTTGGTGATATCCTCTTGTCCGGAAAGTTCGTGCAACTCATCTGTTGTAAAATATCAATACTCGAGATATAGTATTTATAGTCCGGTCGTTTCGTAACATATGAGCTGCACGAACTTTCCGAACAAGTGGGAGGCATCATTCAAAACTTAAAGAAGAATTCATCACTTATCATTTGATATTGAATTAACACAAGAAGTACCTGTTTATCTGATTTTCTTATTAATTAAATGTTTGAAGCAACATCGAAATCGATAGATTATACATTCAAAAGACATTTGTTAAACAATTTATAAACATAATATTGAACACAGTTTTTTGCGTGTTTCGTTCTTTTTATCTGGAAAGCTAAGAACCGCAACAATCTCTACACAGATAAGCGAATATCAAGCGAAAATGCTTTCCAAGTATAGGGCACTTGTGTTCTTTTTTTATCAATCCAAGAGACGCAACTTTAGTACAGCATTTTCTCACCTTGAGTCGAATGTAAAAATAGAACAAATTCGTTATATAAATACATGTTATCTAACCGGCATCAAAACACGTTACGAAAGGTCATTGACGTACGAATAAATAAAATATTGGATAATCATTTATTTACTGTGATTATCTTCTGTCAACAATTAACTAGAATGCTTCTTAAAGTTTTACGTGATGATCTACGTATAGAATATGAACAGCCAGGCAGAGTTCCGAATATTAAGCGTGTCATATGCTATCCAATGAAGTATGAAAAAAACGAGTTTCTCAAGCAAGATGAAAGATGTCGAATATATTTTATCTTTTCTTTTATTGGGTAAAAAATACGTTTACATCAAAAGAAAGAAATGATTGAAAAGAAAAAAAAAGACTTGTCTACTGTTGTTGAATTTGTTTTGATGGTTTACCAAAAAGAATGTCTCGCATAGCATATTCTTTTTCTGTAAGACATTCACGTCGTGGAATGAACACATTTGGATCACTAATACCAGCAGTAACATCAAAAAATGATGTTTCCGTGCGACCAAATCGTTCACTGTGACTGATGAATCGAACAGGAATACATGCTTGATATGTCCATGTTCCGAAGGTGCGAACAGTGTCATTTGATGGTGTTGTGTGATTTCCACCCCTGATCAATAGAATTGAATTATACAGATAAATAATAAAGAGAAGTAAGACTTACCAAAGTGTGACTAATAAACCTAAACCTGGTGCAGCTGATGAGCCAATGTAAGCTTCGCCGAATGAACGGGCACCTTGTGGAATGCCAAAATCACGCCATGGTCGTTCAATTCGACGGCGTGAGCAATTGCGAGCCTTGAAGTCATAGATGTATTCAGTTTGGGAATCAAATAAAGCAATAACATCAAAAGCATCACCCTGGCTACCGAAATTAACTTCTTCGATAATACGTTCACGACGATATACAGCATCATAACTTAATCGTCCACGTACCATGAATTTCTGTTGTTGATTATAATCAAAAATATTTGCTTCCCATTGTGGTGGACTAGTGCATGGCTGTGGTTGTTGTGCTGCGGCCAAAGCAACAAAGCAAAGAACAAGAATAGCAAACATGGTGTGTTTTCAAATGTAAATGACAAGAAATCGAAAATGAATTTCTATTCATTGCTCATGAAACAAAGATGTCTTTATATATAAGAGACTTCCTAGATAAGAATTGATTATCATAGCCTTGAAATAAACACGAAAAAAAGAAGCTAGAAGAACAACTTATCAACATAACTTGATGGGACGTTTATTTCAAACAAAAAAGAGTAAATACTGTGGTGTTAAGTCAACAGCGTTCTTTTCTTTCGTTTCATCGTATGACAAAAATAAAAAACACCTCACCTTGTTCTACTGACTACAATTGATTAAAATGATAAATTAATTGTGCGCTTTGAGATTTTATTTCGTATCTATTATCTATTTAACATGTTGACGATTGAAACTGAATTAGATATTCAATTGTGGAAATTAGACGACAAAGACTTTGAAAAATTTCTTAATTATCAAAAACAACATCGAATCAATGATAATGAAATTGAAAATCTTGCATCGCAATGCATTCTTGATGAACTCGACGGTAAAGTTTATAATTCTCCCTTAGGTATGCAAATATCACAGAACATATCCAAAAATCTTTGCCAAGAACTTGCGCAGAAGTCTCCTTCTTATAAAATCATTATCCAAACATTTGTTGGAAAACTATCCGATGAGAAGAATATCCAAGTACATGTTTCATATCGTTTCGATCAACGAACAGATAAATGTTTCATAATTACAAAACATAATGGGCAAATGTAAAGAATTGAAACGTAGTTTTTCATATAATAACTACTAATGATGTACTTTTAGATATTGTTCGTGCATTATTTTACTACTTTTCTATTATCAATCTGATCATCAACGTATGAAGTCATAATGAAACTAATCATTTTGCATATCTTTCATCATTATTTTTATTAAATACGAAAATAGCTCTGCTCGATGTCTCTCCTTCTCTCTCTCTCTTCTGAAACAGAAAAAAACTTGAAGAGACGAAAAAAAAAAGAATTCATCATACTCACAATAGGAACAAAACAAAAAAGAAAAACTTTGTATAGATAATATAATAATTAGTATTAGAATGATTTGAGAGAAAATTCTAGCACATACACAATAAATAATCAAGAGACAGAGAGAGAGAGAGAGTATGAAAGAGAAAGACCAGATGAACAGAGAGAAAACGAGTGATTCAAGAGAGAGAACTATACAGAGAGAACTCTTCTTCCCAATGATTTCGTACAATGAACAACGCAGAAGCGTACACAGACAAAAAAATCTTTTGTTTATGAAACGAAACAAATTTTGAAAGCAAATAAACGATCGCACATATACATTGACCAAAAACAGAGAAATTTTCAATATGTTTCAGAACTAATTTAAAAACAAAGAAACGTACAGGAGTTTGTTGAAATTTTTCGTAGGAAAATTTCAGCTGGTAAGATCATCCGAACAAAGGAAATTTAAAAGAATGTCATCGACTGAATTCTGATCAATGTTTGTTGGTTGAGTTGCATTAGATTGTTGCCCAAGATAAGTATCAGCCAAAGCATCGATATCATCGAAAAATGTCTAATGAGAACGAAACGAATATTTTCGGGAATTTTGAAAATCATCTCTTCACTTACCGATGATACATCATCAGTTAAATATACATTTGTTGGATCCTTCAGGTATGCAGCTAGATCATCAACATTTGTCATTGGTTTGTTTTGTTCATATTGTTGATACTGATTTGTTGTTGATTGTGTTTGCTCACTTGATGATCGTGGACGTGTCAGAGGTGTAGGCGGAGCCGAAAGAGGATTTGGCGTTGGTGGCATCATGACTGGTGTGTGAGGATTCATATTTTGATTATTGATTGTTTGAGGAGTCAATGGTGTATGTGGAAATGAGTATTGATGTGCAGCAACACGAGGTGTACCAACACTCTAGAAAAAGGACATATGAAAAGTAGAAAGAGCTTTTAAAAAATTGAAATGCTTGCTTAACTTACCGGTGGACCAGGTGTCATTTGTCGATCTGTCGTATCACCAACAGGACAAAGCGCATCCGTTAATGAATTTACTGAGCCTGGAGCACCATGATGGTATGGTACACCGAACTCACTAGTACCATTGAATTCACCGTTGTTGTGTAGTTGATGCGGTGTACTTGGATTACTCAGCGGACTGGTGAAGATTTGAGATTGATGATGAGAAAGTGTTGATGGAGATGTTTGAGCGTACAATGGACGTTCTTGTGGAATAGATGAAGATGATTGTTGCGATGGAGGTGGGGGTGGTAATTGTTGAGCTGGTACATAAGTATTAGGCGCTGAGTGAACTGATGGATAGTATGTAGCAGATTGTGGTGGCATGCATGCACGTTGTTGATAGTGGTGGTGGTGGTGTTGTTGTTGCTGCTGTAATGATATGTTTACCGGCGGAGGTGGTATTGGTTGATATTTCATTAATGGCTCTTCGTTAAATGTAGGTATACTAGTTGATTTCTTTTTCGATCTCGCTCTTGATGCTTTTAATTTTGTCGTAGATGTTGTCTCAGCTAAAATTGCATCATAACTTTGCTGAATAGGAATTGGTTGCGAATGAGATTGCAAGTGTTGCTGCTGTTGCATATGATGTTGTCTCCAAACAGCTTGCTGTTGATACCGAAACCATGCTTCTTGTTGGTGCTGATGCTGTTGTTGTTGTTGTTGCTGTTGCTGTTGATGATAATACATGGGATGTTGCGATGGATGCATCGGATAGTGGCCGTTTGCTGGATGCATATGCGGTCCACATTGACAGACGGGACCTGGCGGATGTGGATACATCGGTGCATGGTGAGGATGATGTGATTGAGATGGCGGTGGCATTGGATATGGCATTGAACGAGATCGTGCTGCCATCATTTGCTGTTGACCAGCATTGTAGCTTACCATCGGACCGATTGATGATTTGGCATTCATCATTCGTTGATGTTGTTGCTGTTGTTGGATTTGATCCATCTGAGCAGGTGTATAAGGCATAGTGGTATTGTTAGGTGTATAAACATCCTTCAAAAGGCAAATATCAATTGATAATATAATTCATGGAGACAGCTGATTTGTAAACTTACAGAATTTGAAGTCGTTGTCGAAATTTCGTCTGATGATGCAGGTGTCGTATCATTTGAATCGTTCTGAGTCGATATCGGTGTTGTACTTGAAGTTGAATTTGGTGTAGTTGCCGATGTTGGCACAGGTGATAAAGGATTTGAAGATGTTGTAGGTGGATTCGGTGGATATGGATATGATTGTTTTAAATCACTCATTTGATGTGTAGTAGGATACGGAGATGATCTTGAACGTATAGAATGATAGTTGAGAACAGGACCTACGCCACCTGATATCATTCTATGTGTTTGCTGTTGTATGCGCCATTCATCCATTGAGACAATTGGACGAAAGAAAATAAATCTAGAAGAAACTAGATCAGCTGTTTCGAAGTTTATCAATCTACTCAGTTCTTCTATTTAAAAAATATTATAATAATCGAGTAAATCGTCCAAAAGGGTAATAATCGTGTCTGTGTGTAACGGAAAGAGAAACTGGTCGAAGTACAACAGGCTACAGAGAGAAGGAGAGACAGAGACAGAGAGGAGAGAAGAGGAAAAGGGAAAGACACACGTCAAAACGTCGTACTGCAAGCAATAGCAGTAAAGAAGCAAGCGAACGGAAGAAAAAAATGGGAAAGAATCACTTGCACCAGTCAAACGTCTATCTGTCTTTCTCTTTTGTGTTGATGGTGATGTTAGATGTTTCTTCCCTTTCTTTCTTTCTTTCTTTCTCTCTCGTCGACAATTCGCGAATTGTAGATAGGTACCTCTCTCTTTCTCTTTCTCTCGGCGTCGATATGTCACTGTCACTGGTCTCGTTCTTTTCTCGATAGACAGCAGCCAAAGAAAAGAGAAAGAGAAATGTAACCGATCAAAACTATCAAAAGCTCGCGTTGCTCCGTCAGCCTATATCAACGAACGGCGAAAGGAAAGAAAAGAAAAAAAATTCCTGTTCTTGTGCTTGTTCTTCATCTATGCTTGTTGCACATCGAATAATAATGGTCGTATAGCAGTGGGCGATGTGTACTTGTCCTCCGTTTGCATTTACTTGCTATTCAAATGTGAAACGAAGAGAGGAAGAGAGAAAGAAAGCAGCGAAACGGGCAGAAAGTCATCTGACTGATTTTTTCATCGATAACAACCGTTTCTTACTTGCAAGAACTACCTTGCTATTTTACGTTGCTTTAATAATCGAAAAAAAAATATCAATTCGATATATTTTTTTACCTATAGTTTAAACATTTCAATCGTTCTCTTTGCAGCGGACACGCTGATTTGTTTAATCTCTATTTTGTTGAACTCTTATATGAGTGGTTAGGTGAAAGATAGGGCATCGGCCAGTGAGAGAAACAGAACGAAAGAAGAACGAGGATGAGGTCGTCATCAGCATTGTTGTTGTTTGCTGAGGTATTGTATGGAGTGAGAATAGATGGAAAGGAGAGGTCATCGCCACAGTTTCAATATGACATATGATTGAGTGAGAGAAAAAAATATTGACCTATAGTTCGGTGATTGACCCTTTATCTCTTGCACAAGTCTCGATATCTCAACGCTCGAATATCTCTCTTACGTCTTAATGTAGATGCTCATTGAAAGTAATAATAAACTTCGTATTCTACTATTAAGTGAGCTGGTAGTGATAAAAGAAAAGAAACGATTAGTATATTTAATGCTTTGTCATGATTCTCTTCTGTTTTTAAAAAACTTCGCATTTCTTGTTCTCCAATGGTTTATCACGTGCTGCTCAGTGAGCAAACATCGAATATCAAGTGGTTTTTCTTCTTACTCGAAAGTTTTTCAAGGTCTATTGTCATCTGAATATTTATCTTCATTTCATGTAAACGATTTTATCCATAAACGAGAGAGAAAGAAAAAATTTCGTGAAAATATTGAAGATCTAACTTATTGAAAACGAAATGTCTTCGTTTCTCAAATAAAGTCAAAGAGGCGGGGGAGAAGGAATGCCGATAGACACAGTACTTGTCGGCAATGTTATTATTAGAACTAAAGTATTAAGACGTTGAGAAAAAAAAATAACCGAATGAATAGTAGTAATAGCAACGCTGACGACAATAACAACAATAATAACACGATGAAAGAAGACAGAAAGAGAAAGGGGAGCAACAGTGAGTAGAAGACGATGAGAGAGACAAACAAAGTCAGTTATTAGAAGGTGGAAAGAAAAAGAAATCTAGAAGACGTCAATATCTGTGTCTTACTGACACATAAAAAACAAAGTGCCTATCTGCCATACACTATGTGTTTCATTACATATGTTTTTTCCGTCTTCCTTAGGGTCAAGGTCTTTATTTTTGTAATTTCTGATGAATTTTTTTCAAAGTGTATAATTTGTACAGAAAATAACGATAAGCGACAAACTAGAAGAACAAATTTTGAGAAAAGCATTCGAAAGAAAACAACATTTACGCATAGAACTCGCTTGTACTAGTATCATCAGTTGACTTGCATGGTGTCAGTCTGCTTTCAATTAGTGAAAATGACGTTGTCACATTCGTCAACAAAAAGAAAAAAACAGAGCTGAAAAATAAAAAAATGTGAAAGAAAGACGGATGACGTAATTATGTAATAACTTGACAGTACTTTCATACTAGAACTATCCTTTCATCATCACTCATCATGTAGGTGAATGTATATCAAATATTCACTTTTTCATTCTCTATCGAATCAAATAGCTTTTGAATGAAGCATATCTTTATTTCATAGGACACCTGCAATGGCAGCTAGAAAACTAACATATAAATACAATTGTCAAAGAACAAAAAAAAAACAAAGGTGTCAATCATCTGTCATTCCAGTTCGATGTTCTTTTTCTCCTACATTTTGTTTAACACTTATAAATCTACGAAATACACGTATTATACATAGTCGAGAAACAATAAGACAAATCAATATATACATTAAACATGTGCTTCGAGATTTTGTTATTTCATAAGTTTCGATTTCGATTCTTTTCTCTTTTTCTTTTATTTATTCGTTTTGCTATCGGCATTTTTTTGACGCACATTCGTGAGGAATGTATGCAAACGGCACTATAACCATAACCATCAGTATGAATTCAATCAATAATAGCCAAGCAATATATATGTGTTGTATAATCATGATACTCTCTCTTCGACGCCATGTAGTACAAGAGAAAAGAGTAATAGCAGAAGAAAACAGAGAGAGAGATGAAGTTGGCAACAAATGGGGAATCTTCTTCTCGCTATTGCATTTGTCAAATTTTTCTTTAGTTTTTTTTTTATAGGGTAGGCGTTTGTTGTTGATGGTGTATATGGGAGACTAGGAGACGATTTGTTCTCTTTCTTCTCTTTTCGACATAACCGACGTTTTCTTCTTCTTCTTCTTCTTCTATTTCTACCTGCAGGACAAACCGGATGAGAGAGATAGACTCAAACGAATGAAGGAAAATGGAGAAGAAAGAATCGACAAAGAAAACGTCCATCAATGAATGCAACACGAACTACTAACATCATCCGTATTTTTACCAGTGGATAATGTTGATAATGATGCCGATCGTGCTAGTCTACACATCGGGCATAAAAGATAATATCTCGCTTGCGAACATACGTCATATCCTATTCTATCCTATCTCACAGATCGTTCTGACTCGTATCATCGAGGTAGACAAAGAAACAAAAAGTCTCGTATACATAACACATAATTTGATTAACGAGCCGACAATATATTTGTTGTAGACAAACATCATAAAAGGAGGGAAAGAGCGAAAGTCGAAAAACAAAAAAAGACGCATAACGAAGTTTTCATCAATGTCTATGACGTGATGTCAAATTAAAGCATGACAATGTAGAGAATCTATTTCACTCTTATTGCTGATTTATCATGATGATTTAGTTGTTTCATTGCAGAACGTGTAATAGACCGAGAAGAGAAAAATAGACGAAAAATGTTGCTTACAGAAACCCTAAGAATGAAAACTGACGAAAGTTTTACTTTCTTTGTGGCTTGTAATACAAACAATTAACGCACAAAATTGTTTCTATTACGTACAGTCACCTCTTTCTTCAAGTACAATCTTTATTCTCATGGAAAAAAATGTCATCACTTACGTTCATAATAAAATCAAAAAATTCAAACGTACAAATCGATGAAGTAGAATTTAGATGGTATCCCAAGGACAAATGTGTTGAATGACGAGAAAAAACGTTCTTTCAGTTTACAGATGATGCTCGTTGAATAACGATAGAATGAAGAAAATATCATCATTATTTCAATGGCTATTATTAATAAAGACTAGAACTTTCTCTTCCTCCGTTCTTTTCCTTGAAGTGCAAAGAAGTGCTCTAAGGCGTCGAATGCTTTTCTTCAGTTTAGATTTTGACTATTTCTATCCATGCAGTTCAATGTCATTTACTAATTGTTTACAATTTCCTATTATTTCTATCAATTCTCAGATGAATATAGATGAATTGTGTTTTGTAATTCACCAGAGTTTCTCGGTAATATTTTAATCAAGGCAACTAATTTGTTATTGTTTATCGGCAAATAATACATTTTATAACATAATTGAGATGGAAACAACTCAGCACAGACGCAATTGGTTTCTTCTTTGTAACTAACGTTACATTTCGAATACCTAGAAATCTTTTGCGTATAAAATATTTGAGTCAGGAACCTTAATGAACTCATTATAACCGGAAAGGAAAAATATCTTAATCCTAAGTACTTGGAGTTTCTCCGTTTCTTATTCATTATTGAGCGTTTTTCTTCAACAAAGAGCTGTAAAACTTGATTCTTTCATGAGTGATAATTGTACAGACTCAACAAATGAATACTATAAACTGTATTGGTTCGATTATTTCGTTTCTATCGGATATATCACAGATTCGGATTCAGTCAATCCTTATGCACCGTACGGCAAATGTACACGTTCATTACTATGGTTAACTTATTTAATCAATCTCATTCATTTTTTCCTTTTATCAAGTGGAACACTTTATATTTTGAACCATCACCGAAGTAAATGCACTTCAAATGTTAAAGATGAGTTATTCGATATTCATTGATTTTAGATCGAAGTGGATTCTGGTGGCCATTTATAACATGGATGTTATCGTTTATTTTCATTATCGCATCGATTATTCTTTTCATATTTCGTAGTAAGTTCGACAAATGAACGTTTGTTTAGTTTGAATTATAAATTCTAGATTTAAATACACGTTTATTTCCTCTTCTGATCATTGCTGTACAGTTATCAACTTTGATTATTCAATGGATATCAATATTTATTGTTACTATCCAAGCATTTCATGTGGAAGCTCGTTATCAACGCTGTTTATTCATATTTATCGTTGTTTTACTTTTATTACAAGCTGCATGCTTTGCTGCACAGGCTCTAATCACATTACATTGTGTATTTAATCTCAAATTTATCAGTACATTTTTGGACTACAGTAAATCTTTCGATAATTTGTTTTTCATTGAAATCATGCATGTTTTTCTCTCCATTAAGGTTACTGGTCAGCAATTGTCGCTGCGGCATGTATAATTATTTCGACTCTTTTGTTCGATTATATCTTTATATGGTGTGGTAAGTAACATAGATATTTACTTATCAATGATTCAAGTGAGGATCGTTTGAAATAGGTAAGCATAAAACATCATCTCGAATAAGTCCGGCGCCAAC
The DNA here is from genome assembly GCA_905250025.1 of Adineta ricciae. Lineage (NCBI taxonomy): Eukaryota > Metazoa > Rotifera > Eurotatoria > Adinetida > Adinetidae > Adineta > Adineta ricciae. The sequence continues at coordinate 54,694 of CAJNOJ010000283.1, forward strand.
GGCTCCACTGAATTTGAATCCGAATCGAGCCACCTCACCTATTGATCCCGTTATCTTGGAAGATTTCCATCAACAGCCAGGAGGAGCAGATTACCAAATCTCAAGCAATAGTGATCGAATCAGACGTTTTCGTATTCAACCAGCAAATCAACGTATGTTATTCATTCATCTATATTCTCTGACACTCTGAAAGCTAGTATTCATTGTAGGATTGAACAATGAGGATTGGAATATTTCAGCAAATGAACATCGTACTAATCCAGGACACATACATAGTCTATTAACAGCGAGCGAAGCTTAACGATGTTTGTTTTTTTATAAATATTGTTTCACTTTATACTAATCAATACAGACAACATTCGAAAAATTGCATGTTTATTTTTATATCTTATCGATATCTATATCTTCTCATTTAAACCTTTGATAGAGGTTGACGATGACTAAGAAACATTTGTATCACATCCAAATTTTCAAAGATTTTGAACCCACTATGAATACATTAAATAGAATCAGAATGACTGATCATAGCGAGAAAATATCGTTGATCTCCATTAAAGCTACACCTTTGATGAGAATCGTGTAAAAATCCATTGAGCAATTGTCAACGTCTGCTATCCGAGAAGGATTGAAAATACTCCAAATATTTAGAGCGCTTTTTGATCTTAAATCAAACGTATCGTAAACGAATATTTACAAAGAAAAGTAAGATTGCTTTCACTATCCAACATGTGGTTGTGTGATTAGTCGCCGGTGCACTTGAATTCTGTTTTTCCATGTTGATGTCGAATTCGACAAATGTAACGAACAATGCGGCCGTGTCTTGAATACAGAAAAGAAGTTCATTAGTAAGGTTTCATGATCCAGAGTTTCTTAAAGAACGTAAATAATATCCTGGAAGTGGAATTTTGAGAGAAAGTGCTCTAACATCTTATTGTATAAATACTAAAAAAGAAACGGAAAAATTAAGGAAATTAGACCAGAATATCAGCAGTTCGAACATAAAGGTAAGCATTAATTTCATCTCTTCTCGCCAACTATAGTTTAATTAAAGTTGAGACACGATGGTTCATAGAAAATAACGACGCCTTGATATAATTTTTCGATAAAGTTTACTTGTCTCAGTACAGAATTTTTCAGTAATACAAAACGATTATTGACTTGATTACTTTTTCATGACGTGCAATGATTCAATATGCAGAGAAATGTATTAGCCCACATCATATTGAAAAGTAGAAATTAAATTAGAATAAGTTTAACTGACCACTACTGACAAGCCACTTAATCTGACATAAAACGACAACACATCGTTCATTCTATTTGAACTATTGTCTGTTTTGGATATTTAGCCGCCTTAGAACATAATAAACAGTGATATTCATGTGTCAGAAAAAAAAGGTTGATGAATTCGGTATCGCTCACTTCGTATTCATCTATCTTTTGAGAACAAAAATATTTTATTTACGTCAACAATTGATAAATTATATTTGAACTTCAAACAAAGTAGAATTATACCGTATCAATTTGCCGATGCAAGCAAACAACTTCAGGCGGATTGATTAAAATAGTTTCACGTTGATAACCTCTTATTTCGTCCTTAAAGTTCTTCTTCATTTTATTGTTGTTTTTTCTTTCTTACCACTAGGGCTTTTTATGTTGATTATGTGTGCCTTTTTTTGGTTATCTTATGTTTTCTACTGCGATCGAATTGCAACGTAACTATGTCGCACTCGTTAACAATATACAACATATGATTGCTGTTTTGGCGAACATAATGTCATCCAGAAAGTGTTCAACATCTTGAATAGTTTGCAGAGGATAGGATGACATCAGATTTTATGCAATCGAATAAAAACTATTGAAATAATATCAACATGGATAGTTTTTTTAGTAAAGTTTCGCTCGTTCTCAGTAATAAAAATGATGTGCATTTCAAAAGACTTACTTTCTTGCTTGTCATGACATCGTAAATTAGTGTATTATTTTCATTTAGTCACATCGCTCACTAATTTCACAGAACGAGAAATCGAAAAATTCATTCGATTGGAAAAGCTGCTCATCGAAATATGATACATTTTCGTGAGCGAACCAGATCATGCTCTTCAGGGGCGTAATAAGTACTTTTTCGCAAAAAAAATGCTCACTTCTGAAGCATTCTTTTCAATCTGCCATCTAAAAACAATTCACTTGTGATATCTTTTATATTAGTATGATGAAATTAATAGATTTATTCGTGTTTCACTGAAGAAATTTGATTATATTTCTTATTTTCCATGTTGTGTGTACACTTATGATATGTTTTTCTGTTGAGTGTTCCGGATTCGTCGATGATATCATTTCCTACAGAAGATTTCGACATGTTTTATATAAAAATATCTCGCTGCTATTTTCTGCTTCTTGTTATCTATCCGAACAACAAACGCTTCATAAATTATAGAACTTTACTTCTATATCACTAAACTTAAACTTCTTCAGTGTTTTTTTATCTTCTGTTCCTATCTGACATAATTTTGTTTTCAATAAAACATCTGCTGATTTAAATATTCCAAAATTGAAAATCATTAAATGATAAATTAATTGAGAGTGACCAGACAGGAAGACACGTTTGGAATTCGAATAATTCAAGTGGTGAAATCACTTCCCAAATAGCCTGCGAAGAAGTTATCTTGTCGATTATGGACAGTTCTATTCACTCTTCGTGCTGATTTATGGAAAAGTATCAGAGAACTATTTTTTATACAATCATATTGTGAACTATCTAGTAATGGACAAGTAGTTCACCCTGCTCTTGGACCTGTGCGTTAAGATATTATATGTCCGTAGTGTTCTTTAACGTTCTCCAATATAAGAACACACGTTAGATGTAGTTTGGATAGCTATCTTTCCATTTTCTGCACATATCAGCAATTTAAAACTACTCTTGGATAGACGTCGAGATAAGTCAGGCAGCGATCATCAAATAGGAGTGGATTTTGAGCTGTCAATAGTATTGCTAAGTTTTGAAAGGTCTCGGTAGTGAAATTGTGAATGAAATAGCAACTCAATCGAGATCGTAGCAAAAGAAGAAACAATGTTCGTCCCTACTTTTTACATGTGAAGGTAAGACCAGTACTTGTTCAACTTTAGCATTATCATCAATTAACAACGAACCGTTTGCGACAAGTGAAACAATGGTTAGATCGGAAAAGAATTCTTTTGTACAGATGGAAAAACATATTTTAGAAAAATTGAATTTAGAATGGATTTAATAAGTTTTTGTGAAGATCATTTGTATGTGATATATTTATTTATTTACTACTGATTTCTGTTCTTTCATATATGAGGCGCAATACTTTATATTAATTACGATATCTATCCTTTTTTCATTTGTCGAGGGCTTTATTCTTTGTTCTCAACTGAAATATTTGACTTTACTTTCATCGTTATGCTCGAATAGTTTATCGAACTATTCATCTTTCTTTGCCTCGCTCCCACTTCTACTAAAAGATACGGATCGATCTGTTGCAGTTCTCTCATCTTTCTGCAATATACTGTGTTACAACTATCTCATCCTCAAGATGTTTTCTGTAACTTTGATCTGAACCGTATTTCTCCTGTGAACGTACTTTATTCACACGTGTTTTTTTCTTACAACTTCATCTTTGTTCCTCCACATTGAGAAAAGAGTCGACTTTGAATAACCTTGGAAAGTTTATTGATAGTATAGAGAAAATAGCACTACAAAAGAAAACACTCAAAAAATTGAATATTAGTCGATAGAAGTTAGTCTAATGGAACTAAGAGATTAATTTATTTGGGTCTAATGAAAGTCACGTAGTTACAGCGTCCGTATACCAGTGAACAGAAGTTTATTTCTACGGGGCGCAAGCGCCTGCAACCCAATCAGGATTGTCGTGTAATTCAGATGGTGCATTCTTGAGCAAACATAGGCTGTCTGGTGTGTTATATGACCAGTGATCACAACCGACAAATGTTTCGCATAATGCAGCACAACCGACAGCACTGAAAACGCGTGCTGGATTATTAGGATTTATATCACCACCATTCGCATCTTTGCCTTGAGCAAAGTTTCTACATTTGGCTGGCGGTGGTATACCTGTAATGGAAAATATGATTGTTAATTCAATGATGAGAACAGTTGGATTGTCGAACTGAAAATACCTCGTTTTTGTGCAAAGGAATCTTGATTAAGATCGTCATCGACAAGGTTTTTTCTGGTTAATCGTGCACTGCTTTGGCTGATCACCATCAAGGCAACAAGGGCAAAAGCGAGAATTGATGAATTCATTTTCGTGAATGCTAAATGGAAAAGAATATTGAATCTGAATAACAGATATAATCACAAAATACCTTGCTATCAAATGGAGATAAAATACTGTATCAATGAAACTTAGGATAGGTATTTATATACATTATATTGCGTGCGACGCGACGATCCGATACTGAAGGCAAAAATGGGTGAATATGACGCAAAAGTGTTTGTTTCATGCCGACTCACCCGAGAATAACTATATTTTGAATAGAAAAACAAAAAAATTTTCTAATTGCGACATTATATTGATAAATTAGATGATTATTGTGAAGAGAATAATATTTGCCATATTCATATGCATACAGCTATGGTATATCTGTAATCACTTTTTTTGTACCTGTTTATTTTCTACTTACGTGCGAAAGTACACTGCGATACACCTAGAAAAAGAATAGATCGAACCGTCCTTAAAAGTAGAGTAAGCGGTAAAGAAGAGGCATTCGCAGGGCATTGTGACCCGGTCAGTTCTCATTGATTAAGTTTTCTCTCCGATGATTTTCTTCGCGCCGGATTTTGGTCAGAATTTCAAACAAGGTTTCCGATTATTTTCTGGCCACTTCCTGCAAACGTGGAGTCGGAAGCGGTCAGGAACTGGCGGGATACTTCGTCGAAACTTCCGACCGGAATCCAGCGTCAAGGAACTTGCCGAATCCGACCGAAACCGGCTCAGATTTAAACGGATTCGGTCGCCGGAATGATCGACCTCGGTTCTAGAGGACAATTACAGTTCATTTTTGATTTTGCCGCATTCTGAAAGTATTATGAAGACGATAGCAATGTTTACCCGGATCGATTATACATGAGAATGTTGTAGGTGTTTTGTTGTTTCAAATACTTTCTAGATTGGACACGCCCATATGATGTGAGAGCGTGGAGCACAATATATCCGGAGTGTGAGGGTGGATGAAAATTTTTTAAGGATTCGAATCGATAAAGCTCGACGAGTTGTATCTAGAGCAAGTGTTGGAATGGTAGCTGGAAGTGAAGAAACGAATCCGTGCGTGTTTTTCTGAAAGTTTAATGCTTTTTTTGCAAGTTTTTTCATCTTTTATGACTAAGGAAAAATATTTCCTGGAATATATTTTTCGAAATAGATGGAGTTCACCGAATTCCACCTAGAACAAGTGTGATTAGAGTTGGAATACACTCATCTGCAAATCCGTTCAAGAAAAAGTCGAATCCGTGTCGAAGATATCCTACATAAATACTCATGTATTCCGACTATGATCGTTTAATTAGTGTGGCGTAGAAACTTTTCCTAAGATGCGAAGAAAAATACAATACCAGTAGACACTTGTGTTAATTAGAGAGCTCACACTCAAAAACGTCATATGGTGAAACTTATTTCAATTTATATGCAACTTACAAGCAATCCTCGTCCATTGGATAGGCTAATCTGACACTGAAGTGATAGAACGACTTGTCCACGAATACATCTACACAAATTACTGGCGTGCCCAAAGAGCTCTGTAAAGTTTATGAACGAAAAGAGACTCAGAAGAATTAGATTTCTATTATCTTTTCTCGCACACCAAGAATGGCTACTTGATCGAGGAATAAGATGTGCATTTCTACCCTTGTGTTTTTTCGAACTCTTGTATGTTATTGACACATCAACTAGCCATCATATCGTATAGTTAGGAGCAAGAAATTCAATGAGTGAATGTAGCTTGGTTACAATCGTCACTCTGTTGTCGACAAAAAGCTGCTATTGAAATTCATATGATATTCGTCAAACGATGGAAGATCACAAGTAAAGAAATAACCTGTCGAAAGCCTTCAAGTGTTTCTCTGTTTCTTCATATTGACAGAAGGATTACTAACACATCATAAAAACAATATAATTTTACGGTAGAAAACATTTCTTTCAGCAGCGAGAAGAAAAAACAAGTTCTCTCTTTGCTGATCGAGTCATGTTTTCTCTATATACACCTACAATCAAAGAAAGACTAGTTAAATGAAAAGAAATCTAATCAAGCATATCACTCACTTTCCTTTAGATCAACTCTCTTCTTGTTTTTGTTTTTCTTTCTCAACTTTGAAATGATATAGAAACGAATCAGCAATTTCAAGAAAATAATTGCTTCTATTATTTCAGGTGTTCAACGCAAAAAAAAAAGACGAAACAAATTGATCGATTGAAAGGTGATAAATTCTGTTTCTTTTTGCCAGGCATTGCTTGAGTATAAGGTGTTAAGTTCAACGTTTGACAAGTGTGTGAAGAGAAAAAGAATGAGTAATTATTGTTATGATCATTATAACCTTCAATTCATTTCAATCATCTTTGATTTCAATAAAAATAATCATCAATGAGAACAATGTAAAGAAGTAAATCTCTACATTCTCGTCTCTTCTCTTTGTCTACTCGACAATACAACACATCCAATGGAAACAGCTTGGAATGGTTCATTATAGATCGAATTCGCCATCAATGTTCTTTACTACAATAATGAGAATAACACGTAAGCACATGTATGTACTGTCGCGATCGGAAGATAATTGCTTTGAACACTATCAAAAACAGAGAAACATGTGTGTATGTATGTCTATCAGAAGAAGTCAGACATTGACAATAGAATGCTCATCATGTAAGTAAATGAGAAAAAAACGCGCATTTAGTCACGAACGAAGCACTATGATTGCTACTTTTGTGATTACCTTGATTGAAGAGCAAAAATAATCATTTATTCTTTCTATCGATTGACTCGACTGTGTACAGTCGTTACCGTATAATTAGTTTCATGGATTTTGCTTGTCGATTAGTAGCTTTACGGATCGTATAGAGACGAGAAAAAGAGCATCTCCAAAGAGTCCTTGTGATTATGCATTGTTATACGATTCAAGAGAGAATATGTGAGAGAGAGAAATGTATTTGGGATTGGTCACTTAATTTGTCTTAGGGTGAGAAAGAGAGCGAAGTATTTATATCGTTCGTTCTCGTATCATTGAATGACCGTGAAGTAAAAGTGAAGAATGATTGCTTCCACTTGTTGTATATGTGAAGGACCTGCTTGGCGTGTGTATACTTCTACTTCGGGTTCAATATCCCAAGTGAGTCGGTTAGTGGATAACAACATCACAAAACAAAACATGATTGAACTTCTTTCATAAACATTCGTTTTATATATATAATAGACAATGTCTTTCTTCTTTTTTTATTTTCGCTTTTGTTTTTGACATTAGTGCGTGTCGACTAAGTCGATTGAAGCCGCAAGGATATCATTTTTTCTAACTGCATACATATATATATCATCAGACGATGCCGATAAAATGAAGAAGAATGCAGGTGCGTCTATGAGACATATACGAGACTCATTCATCACTAGCATCAGTCGTCGATTACCAGTGTCTCTTTTTTTTTGTTCTCTTGAGCTTTTACAATGTCCAATTCAACAAATTCATTCGTTGCTAATTCTTTTTCGACAAGCATTATTGCAATTACACTAATAGCAGTTCTTATAACAGAGTGTAAAAGTAGTGAAAAAAGACGCAAGCTGCTACTAGTACTACTACTATTACAATGTCTCTTGTCTCGATCGGTCGGTATAGACTTACACGCACAACATATTACTAAGTGACTCATAATCCCATTCGTTCCGTTACTCAAGACAAATTACACTTGTTGGATCACGTCTATACGCAGACATTTTCATACTTTTCAATATTTTGCCGGCCGACACGGATTCGACTTTTTTCTTGAACGGATTTGCAGATGAGTGTATTCCAACTCTAATCACACTTGTTCTAGGTGGAATTCGGTGAACTCCATCTATTTCGAAAAATATATTCCAGGAAATATTTTTCCTTAGTCATAAAAGATGAAAAAACTTGCAAAAAAAGCATTAAACTTTCAGAAAAACACGC
>CAJNOJ010000283.1:62903-130193 GCA_905250025.1 Adineta ricciae
TGTTGTATGATTGATTAGCACCTTCCTCCACTTGCTTCAACTTAATGCTGAACTAGACCTTGTTTTTTTTCTTTACTCGTTCAACAGCTCTACATTCACTTAATCTCATACAATTCGACACCCTGCTGCGAATAAGACACGTATCTTCGAGCGGTGCTCATCGTCTGTCGTGTGTACATCGTTGGTAAAGCTAATTTATTATCCTGACAAACTTATATACAGGTGTCGTCGTGCTGCTTATCAGATCATCAACATTCTGTCAGAACAAATGAACTTTTCCAGAGAACAAATTCTTCTGTCCTTTCTCCTCTCTCGCTCTCTCTCTCGCTCTGCTTTTCTCCTTTTTGTGCGTGCTTCTGTTCAAATGTGTGTGTGTGTATATATGCACTAATTGCTATTGTTCGAACGAGTTCAATGTTCAGTGAGGAAAATGATGGTGTAGGAGATCTATCCTTTCTTCTTCTTTTAATGATCTATACGCGTGCATTGTGTCAGATAGCATCATAAGATTAGCGCACAGATCAAGGTACGATTTTCTCCTAATCAATAGTGCACAGTTGTCGGGTATGAGATTAAGTGAATGTAGATCTGTTGAACGAGTAAAGAAAAAAAACAAGGTCTACTTCATCATTAAGTTGAAGCAAGTGGAGTAAGGTGCTAATCAATCATACAACAGATAACTAAGCCTCCTGTAGACATTGTACGTTCAAAGAATCAGATGAACCATTTGCTTCATTTTAGATGATTCTCTTCTATTTGTTTTTATTTATCTCCTCAACGAATGGAATATTTCTTTTCTTCGAGCGTGATTCCTACGAATTCTTCATTTCGGAATCTGCACCAATCAATACTAAAATCGGTTCGATTCAAGCTACATCCTCCTCGTCACTATCAATTCGTTATGAACTGTATGGTGATATAAACAAAACATTTTATCTTAACTCAACAACTGGAATTTTGACTCTATCGAATACGCTTGATTATGAAACAATTTCAATTTATAAATTAACTATCGAAGCACGAGCATTGTCGTCCACAGTTGCTCCATCGTTCAGCGAAATTGTTATCCATGTTCTCAATACAAATGATAATCCACCAGATATAAATGTCATGTTTTATCCATCAGTTTTAACTGAAGAAAACGTCATCAAATATGATTTAAATAGCAATTCAACACCATTAGCAACGATCAATATTAAAGATTTAGATGAGTCAACAAATAATTTAACATTATTTATTAATGATACTCAACATTTTCAACTTCAATTTGTTCGTCAAAGTAAAAATGGTTTGATCACCGAATCGATTTATATCCTATCAACAAGAAACAATCCGCATTTACTGAAGAAAGATCACTATTATTTATCATTATATTCATGTGACAATGACCAACCATCCTTGTGGACAAATCGAACGTACGAGTTTCATTTAAAACCCAATGAAAATCTTTGTCAGTTCAATCAAACGCATTACATCATTGACATCAAGGAAAATCTTCCTAATCGAACATTAATATTACCTCGACTGACGAATCAATTCTGTCAAACAATGGTCCATTCAATCGACGATACAAAAAACTTCTTTATTCAACCTCGCACAGGAGATTTATACACATCAACAATGTTCGATCGAGAAGAACAGAGTATTTATCGTTTGAATCTCCAAGCTGTTGATCAATTTAATAAAACAATGAAGGCAATTTTAACTGTTCGAATTCTCGATGAATATGGTCATATTCCATTTTTATCATTGAAAAAGTTACGATTAAATCGAGGAGAATTCTCGTCCATCGATTTATTCAATTCGACATATTGTCATTATCAAACAATGGTTTATAATTACTTTCAATTATTATCCAATTGTACACTGAAGAAACTTTCCTTACCCGTTCAAGGAAAATATCTTTTCTCAATTCAACTCAATCAGAAATACAATTATGAAGATACTTTTCTATTAGAATTAACATCAGATTCCAATGAAACGATCTTCTCGAATTTAGTCCAATCACAATGGATGATTATTATACCGATTATCCTCAGCATATTTCTAATTCTATTATTAATTATTTGTGCAGCGATGATCATTCGAAGACAAAGATATAAAAAACAGGTTTGCCCTTCATTTATAATCCTTCCGGTTTAGCCTTTTCTTCTCTAATCTTTCTAGAAATCGTCATCAACTTTATCCAACAGTGAAGAAAATGTTCATAATAGTAAGTAGTGCATTTCAAGTCACTGAACTAGAAAAAGGAATAATCTCTTCTTCTGTCAGCTTTTCTCTTACATCATGAACGTTTTCTTTGTCTTCTTTAGAATATGATGCAATTTCAACTTTATCCAAACTGAAAGTACACGACGATCATCAATTATCTCCATCGCCAATAAGTACAGCTTTATACATCGTGCAAAAATCATCGTCGTCAAGTCCGATTCGTGATGATGAAGGTTATTCAGGTAGTTCGGATGTATCCGAAAATCCTCTTTCAATGGAAACAACAATCATTACGGCCAATCAACTAGTTGAACAATATCGTATACATGAATTTCGGGCTCATCAGATGATGTCACCTTCTAATGATGATGCACCTAAGCGGTTGAGTACATCGTGTGTTTCAGCTGATGTGTCATTTGTATAACTTTTTTTTTTATATATATAGAAACATATTGTTGGTTTTTTTAAATAAATGAATTCCTCAAAGGAATATAATTAGATGAATGACCTATAGAAAGGATAAGAAACTAAATAGAATGATGTAATCGATTTTATTCGAGCAAAGATCAAAGTAATTAGTTGAAGTGAGCGTTACACAAAGTAACGAGTCATATTATTAAATGCACATCGCAAATGATTTTACCAAATGGATGCGTAGTCATATTAAAGCGAAATTCAATATTTCAATGCTCATAATTCACGAGCAGATGAATTTTATGTGTTACCATTTGGTCTATCTTTTTAGATAATAACTTCTCAGACTAAACAATGAAACCATATTGGCTATTAAACCGTGTAACCAATCAATGAATCGAAGAAGAAAACTATTGAGATATATGATGAAAATTATGACGAAAATAGCCCATTGGTCATTTCATTGATTGCTCAATATGTTTGCTGACTGCACACGAAGGAAGTCAATGTTATATATATCATCATGAAAATCAAATGATAATCATCAAGAAAGATTGTTATTGTGGGAATTTTCATTTCAACTCAAATTATGCTCTCAAAAAAAAAAACAATTAGAGCAACATAGAAAAAGAAAACACACGCATACAACAATTGACACAACAAACATCCAGAAAACAAAGCTTTCTTCACATCATGTTTCGAAACATAGAAAAGACAGGAAAATATTTCTGTGCGCGACTTACATTAATCTGCATTGGAAAACAAAGAATCCAAAGCGCATCTAAATCAGAAAAGAGAAAGAAAAACGACACACAAACCAGACAAAAAGAGACTCAATTCAATAATAAATAGGAGATGATAAAGAGTTTTGAAAACGAGTAGAGAAGGATATCATATACAAAGACGAAAAACGAAAATGAATCGCTGCACATTTATAATGATGATTCATGATTCTATCAGTTGCACAAAAGGAAACACATACGACATATATGTGAGCAATGGGTGAGGGTGTGTTCGGTGGAAAGTACTTAACTCAATATCATGACAAAAGAGAAAACAAATAAACAAAACATTGCAGCTACATATCTACTGTGTGTGCCGGCACTCATCGATTTACAAAAACAAGAATAACAACGAATTGGTTACGTTTTTCTTTTATTGCATAGCTGCTCGACGTAGAAAAAGAAAACGAAAGTTGATTTTGGGTATAAAACAGAAAATCGAAACGAACAAAACTCATCTTTTGCATCAGTGTGTATATGTATGTGTTGCTCATTAACAACAAAAACAAAAAATAGATATTTATATGTATATATGACAATGATCGCGCGGGTACACACAAGAAGGAAACAAAAGAAACGATGGCACACACACACACACGCACACACAAATATATATGTCCAAGCAAAAAAGAAAAATCGAGATTTTCGATGTCATGAGAGAAAATACACGCATATGAACCAATACTTTGCTGATTCGAATAATTAAATGTCGACTGATGATTATTAGATCTCATCTACGGTTGTTATATGAGATGAATCATTTCCATTTGGATGTACGGTATCACCATTAGTTATTTTCGATTTGAGTTTTCGAGAGAATAAGGATGGATGACGTTTGATTTTTGTTTGATCGTTCTAAATAGAAGAAAATCAATTCTATAACATCATATTCATCACCAGACACTAAATTAGTTTAGTTCTTTTACGAATGTAAAACTAACAATAGTATATATAGATACTTTCTAACTACGAAGAAAGAATTACATACAACATTATTTCATTTACCCCTCTGTCATGACTGTCTATCAAGCTGAAAATATCCAAATATTATTCATTCAATTCAGTACTATTTCGACTTACTTCATCCATCTTCCGATCTGTGCCATTAGCAAGTAGTAGGCGAAACTCTCGTTCTAGAATCTGACGCGTCTAAAATAAACAAATCAATGAGAGAAAAAAAAGTTCAAATTCATTTCTATTTACCATTGCTTGTTGACTGGGTATTTGCAATGCTAATGCTAATGTATTATAATCGAATGTCTCATCCAGTGCAATTAAACCACCATGAATACCAGTTTCCGTTAGATTATTTGCATATTCTTTCAAACCATTAATAGTTGATAACCATTGAATAATTCGTTCATTGGTCCACATCAACACATCTTGATTTTCATTCAAAGATTCTTCTCGTCTTCGATCGAGTTCTTTCTTATCATAATTAACTCGTTTTAGTACCATGATACCATAATGAAAACTTGTTCTAAATAAAGGAAACGATCAAGATTTGTTTTTCTTTTTTCAATAGTGGTCTGCTTACCGATGGAAACTGTCAACCATTTTCAATTGTTTACTTAAATCTTTTTTACTTAGATGCTCGAGCATACGTGCATCAACAAGACATTCCATGAAATAGGATCGATACTGTGGCAAGCCAAGACTTGGCAACCATTCATTTCCAATCCATTCATGATCCATTTCTCCGAATGCTAATGACTTGAAAAGAAAACGAATGCGAATGAAGGATAAATCATCATGAATGAAAGAATATTTACAGTAACGGATGTTCGTGGTCCGTCTGGTGATGTTAAATTCAATATTTCTTGTATAGCTAATCGAAGTTTAAGTCGATGTAGTGGATTACTAATACCAATTTGACGTTGAATTTCTTCTTCATTTAATTCGGACATAATTGCACCTGATTTTACATTGGCACGACATGCTGCAACGTACCATGCTGGCATTTTGACCCATAACTACTCGAGAGAAAGAATGAACAGATGAGCTCAGTTTTCGTTTGTCAAAACATACTTCAAGCCAAGCGACTACGGTGGCTCCGTCCCACGTTGGAAATGGATGATTGTTCTGAATGGCATCTTCAAGTAATTCTTGTCTAAGAATACAAAAGTTCACTTTCTCTAAATCTGTTTTGTCGTAAGAACATACTTTTTCTTTATTCGGCGATCGAATTCTGTTTTTCCTAAACTAAGCAATGTACCGGTAGTAGAATCATTCATTTCATTATGCCCAGCACTATCTGCAGGTACGGATGAAGCTAAAACAGAGGAGATTAAGGTATGACAAATATTATTCTACGGTTTAGTATACCTCGTGTAGTGTACGGTGATGGATAATGTTGTTGATAGGATGATACTGGTTGATGGATACTTTCGTGCATTGGTTTATTATCCATTGAACCAGGCTTTCGCGTGAATAACCGACCGAGAGAATTTCGAATACCCTTCTTCTTTTGCTGTTGTTGATTTCGTGCATAAATGCTGTTGTCATCGCCTGACGTGGAATTTTGGGAGCTTATCGGACTTGGAGAGTCTTGATGAGTGATCGACGGTATAGATGTAGGTTGAGCCACGGACGGATTAGGACTAAAAGAGATCGGAATTGACATGAACGTAGAGAAGCAAGGTTTAAGGTTGAACTTACTAATAATGCCTCGTATTATCGTCAACATGCTGTAAATGTGTTCTTGATGGGTTGGTGCTCATTCGGTACTGATTTTGAATACTTGATGATGAATGATAATTGTGATGTGGTGTTGCTGTTCGAATGTTAGTTGTCACTCGTGGGGGAGTTATCGGCGGGCTGGATTCACATTTTAAGTACCGTGTCGGTGTTCCGTAGTCATTTCGAAAAGAAAGTGGAGATTGATGATGTAGAGCATGGTCATATTCCTAGAATATTGAACAGAATGTCGTTCTTTACGTGTTTCTTATTTCGAACTTACATTGACATTAGTTGGATCAGAACCCATATTATATGAGTACATATGCGAAGCTGTCATACTAGGTGGAGCCTATAATACGGAGTAATGATATATTTTAAAATATCGTTCTAATTCGAATCGTTTTACCGTATTGAATTTATATGATTTTGCATTTGCAGAGTGTGACCCTGATGATGGCAATCGTCCAGCATAGTTGCTATGTGAATTCATAGTGGTTGGTGGTGAGTTTCGTAAATAACGTTGTGATAAATGAGATTGATAATGTCCGATATTTCCATTCGACAATGCCGATGTTGGAAGTCGATGATGATGATTCATTTCATCATCATCTTCTTCTTCATCGTCATCCGGTAAGTGATAAACAGAATTTCCTACAACACGTGATTCTAATTCTTCAGCGCGTAGTTCAGCATCGACTTTTTCCGCTTGTATCATTCGAATTTCATTATTAATAGCATCGAGTTGTTCTTGCAAAACAAGTGCTAATGTTTGAGCATCATTATGTGTCGATTCATGAGGAATTGTTCCGTTATTTATTGTCACCGGATGATGATGTTGATACAAAGAATCCTCATCATCAGTTGTTAATTCCACATCAGATGATTCAAAAGCTAGACGAACGTCATTGATGACTTGTGCTTGATCAATCGTGTCCCAGTCTGCTTCGGATGGCTAAACAAGTCAGTTTTGAATAAATTGCAATCGAAATAAAAAGGAAATTACCTTAAAGATATTATCGGGCACTAAAGGTGCGTTTTTAACGACACGTGACAAGGGTGATCGTCTGTTAGAGGAATCAGTTGCATTAGTTATGAAATCCGTCGAAGAAGGAGTTGGTATTGGAATAGATTCACTAAAGAAAAATGTTTATTCGTGTAAACAACAGTTTCAATTCCTTACGTTTTTGTGGGTTGCTGTTGTTGTTGTTGTTGTTGGCTACGCTGTAATTCTTTTCGAATATTTTCCAATTCGACTTTGAGTTTCTCAATGTCTTCTATCAGTTTTGTCTGAAAGCACAAGAAATGCGATACAAGAAACAATGAAAGATCGGTAAAATTACTCGTTCAGTTTGTACTTCATCTAATTGTTTTCTAAGTTTTTCACTCTCTTGTACAAGATGATTCTTTTCTTCCAATGTTTGCATTCGTTCATGTAAATGTGCTTGCAAACGTTCGTTCGATTCAGCTAATAATTTATCAACAGTTGCTGATAGACGAGTATTGTGTTCATCCGTAACTTTTTCACGTTGACGAGCCTTTAGAAAAAGCGATTCAAAGGAAAATCCATTGACTTTGGTATGAACGCTTAACTTACTCGTGTTAGCTCCATTTTAAGATCATCATATTCGTTCTGTAATTGATGTAATTTATCATCGTTATTTGGACTGTTGGAGTAGGTGGAAATCGATGAACCATTGAGATTAGTTGCAATCGTAATACCATTTTGTTTGCTGGAGGGATCAGTATCGTTTTGAGATTGAAGTTTTTGTTCCAATAACTCATATTTCTCTTGAAGAGCTTGATATTTTTCTTCGGCCTAGAAATGGAAGGAAGAGAATGCACTTCAGTATTTCCGAGATATTTCCGTCTTCTGTATCACAAGCAAAAGAATTTCAATTAGCATAGCGCATTTCGATCTGATCAGTGTGAATCAATCAATTCACAAACGATCGGCTCTGAATAGGTTTGCTACAGCTCAGACATATCACGTCGTCTAATTATGTCCTTATCTGCCAAGTCGTGAGAAAAGAATACTGGCGAGATAAAATTGAACTTACATGTATAAGTTGTGTTTCTTTTGTTGCCAATTCATTTTCCAGTCGACTATTGAATTCTGTGAGATGTGTTGTTTCTTTTTGAATATTTAAATAGCGTTTCTCCAATGTGGATATTCGCTCTTCTTGATCTTCTTTTTGTGCTTGAGATTCTTTTAAATCACGTTGATATTTATTGATTTGTTCATGTGAATGAGCGAGATCACGTTGAAATAAACATGCACGTTCTTCTAACTCCTTATTTCGATTAGTTAATTCATGAACACGTGCTCGACAAGAGATTAATTCATTACATTGACTATCCATCAGTTCTTGCATTTCGATTAATTTACCAGTTAATGAGTCTGGATCGATTGTACCATTGGACATCGTCTAATTATCATTGATATAAAGAGAAAAAAACATGAATCCTCTTTTAGAGAACGGAAAATAATTTACTTTTAATTGATTAACATCAATTACTTTGGCTTGTTGAGTTTCACGAACACCGGCAAGCTAAAAGAAAACCAAAGTGCAGGAAATCACTGAACATTTAGAGTCAAGGTTGATTGTTTTCTTTTCCTCCAGAGATCCAACTATAACAATCTAGATTACCTCATTTTTGGTTCGTTCAAGATCATCTTTAAGTTGAGTATTTTTTTCAATCTCTACTTTGAGTCGTTCACGAACCTATAAAAGGAAATAAAGATAAACATTTTGAAAACCGATGAGCAATGTTTACGTACTTTTTCATCTAGGGCTTTATGATGTTCAAAAAGTGATTTGAGTGCTTTGAGTACTTCAACTTCAGATGAAACACCTTGCGCTTGTCGTCGCATAACTGTCGTTCGAATTGATCTTTCATGTCGAGCAACAAGTTGTTCGAGATGTTCAAGAAGTAACTAACAACAAAAGTTCATCAACAAACGGATTATATCGAAACGAATTCAACTTACACGTGTATTGTTCCGTTCAGCTTTGAGTTCGGTAACTTCATCTTCTTTTTCCGTTAATTGTTCGCGTAGTTGTGACAGTTCACGAACCAGTGCTACGTAGTCCTTAAAAGCAAAAGACAAGCCATATGTATTATTGATCATCAATTTTTATCTTTTTTTTTCTTTTCTGAGAATAAAAGAATAGAGAACCTTATTCGAGATTAATTCATGCGTTGATGTCGAAGAAGCCAACGGAGAAGTATTTATATTCGAACTTGAGCTTAACCAAGGTAGCGGGCGTTTATATTTTTGTTGCAAATCAGTATCGGGTGAGTTGTCATAAATAGGTTGATGTTCGATTTCGTGCAAGATGTCGAACGAATGCGAAAGAGTTGACAATGTCAACGGAAGTTTTAAATCGACTTTTTCAAGAATTTTCGGCCATGAATTACGATAAATCGCTTGATTTTCGTGATTAAGTAGATCGAAATCATCGATATCATCAGAAACAATTGCACTATCACTACTATCTGAATTTGTCATTGTTGTTGGGCTTGCCGCAGTTAATATTTCCTCATCGTCTTCATCATCATTGTCATTGTCATCTTGAGTAGGTGTTAAAAGTGTTTGAAGCGAGATATTATTTTTCAAATAATCGTTCAAATTGGTTGATGAATTCATTTTCGGTAAATACCGCGATGGATTGTCAAAAAGAAATGAACTTGATTGACAGTCGATGTTCATCATAGTTTAGCAGTTGTGTATATGTATGTATGTATGTACGTCGATTCTTCAGGTTTAATCAAACATATATGTACGTAAATACAAGTATGTATACTCGTTCGTTGGTAGAGTTAAATAATCAACGAATTGCTTCTCGTTTCTCTGCTCTGATCTTCTTTCTTTTGCTATTTATCTTTCTCTCTCTCTTTTCTTCTCTCTCTCTCTCGCTCGCTCTCTCATTCTATTACTTTCTTTTTCTTTTCAGGTTGCTTTTACTACCATACTTAAGAGAATAAATAGAAGTGAAAATTAATGTCACGATGAATTGTTTATTGAAGTGGTTCAAACATCATCACGACACGCAACAAGTTGGAAATCGTGTCATCATTAAACGATCGTTGTCAGCAATTAATATGTCCTTGCATTAAACGGTTGATTTGGTGTATACGTATACCAATGTGTGAGTTGGATAGTGCTGTCGAAGAATACGAATGAAGGTCGATATCACAATCGACGTGTCGAGATGAAAGCATGCAGGCGATGCCACTTAGTATTGTCATCAATCGAAACCGACAAAAAAAAAAGAGGGGCCGAATAATAAGTAAGCAAATGCCCCAGAAATAGATCTCATGCGTCAACAAAGACTAATATATAGCTTTTTGTTTATTGTTAAAATGACTATTGTCATTGCACTAGTGTTTCTACAATGTCAATTATATTTTAAGTCGACATGGAACAATGAAAACAGTATGTCAACCGACAGTATGACATCGATCATGTATAAACTAACATTTATTTATCTTCGATGATGTATTCCAATTATTCATATGTTTGTTTGCTGCTAGTAAACGAGACTATAGAGTAAAGGCTTTCTTTTTTAATCTTATAACAAGTCTTTCATATAAAGCGTCACATTTCATTTACTATATTAAATTACATCAGAATATAGGTTTGTGTGTCAATTCCCATTGATACTTATGAATATAATATTCAAGCAAACAATCAAACGATGAATAGAATTGAGAACGAAGGAGAACACGATGAACGTAGAAAAAGAAGAAGAAAAAAGAGAAAACGAAGAGACGAACAACAATGAACAATCTCATCACTATTGTTTGATCATCATGAGAGAACGACTATGAAATTTACGGATAAAACATCAAATGAATATATAAAACAATGATTTTTTTTTCATTATTTCTTATCCAAATAGTACTTCGAGGGTCATTCGCTGACATATGAATAATTGGTAAAACGAAAAAGTGTTAATCAGAAACAACATGGCCTTTACTATGTATCCCGATTTCTTTTTTTGATTATATCAGGTGTTTGTACATACGCGTCAGGTTCGGTGTGAAAAAGAAGTCAAATAAACGTTAGTTATCGTCAAGTACATCAACGTTTACTATTAATTGAGATAAATAGACAAATGTAAATGATACCTTGATCGATAGATGCGATCAAAGACGAAAAATGAAACTTCGATTTGATAAGACTTATAAATGACCAAAATAACCTTTGCGCTTACGTCAATTGCTGAGAAACGAGACATGGAAAGAGTGTAAGTAGATATCGATCTGTCATCGATCGATGACAGGTTTTTAACCACTTGTTAACTTTTTATGTTGATTGATGGAAATGTATAGCGAAGTGTTGAGTTAAATTAATCTGATTTACGAATGTTTCGATGCTCACAAACACAATCAATTGAAAAACAAGGAAAATTAATAGACAAACCTGTGGTGCATTTTGCGATAATTGCCGAAATAACACATCACGTTCTTTTTCAGTTTCAATTAATTTCTGTTGTGCCGTATTTAGTGTATCTTCGGTTTCACGTAGTCTTTCTTGTAACTAATGAGCGAAGAAAACAATCAAATGTGAATATGATACGACTTGCAATTAAATCAATTACTTTATCACGTTCTTCAAGCATAGATACCATTAACTGTTCGATATTAGCTTCAGCTTCTTCGCCATTGTCTGATCCTGTACCATCACCATGATTGCCATTCCCACCAGTGTCTTCAGGTATGGGTGGCATAACATCACATATCATATCGGCATACATTTACGAAGAGAAAATTGACGAATTAATCGACGAATAACAAAAGTCTTATTAATAAACTTCCAATGTATTTATGCTACCTAAAGGGAAGAAAATAGATCTGTAAAAGTCGATGTCATTAAATATTAACATACATTGTCAAATTAAATATGTCTGATGATAGATAATTGAAGAAAATCATGATTAGATTCGGAAAAACAAAGAAATATATCTGAAAATAGAACCAAAAATGAAGAAGGTAATATTGAATGAAGAAAATCTTATCCTGAAATCAATATTGGACATTTCATCCCGTTTTCTCCTTCTTTTCTCAATAATCAATGCATTGAATGCAAGAGATCTAAAGTTCATCTTATTCTGATTTCTTCGTCTTCTCCTCCTCTCAATTCTCTAAACGATACTTAAGTGAGCAGCAATTACAATTCATTTCTGTTACTCGATGTATACTACAGAAAGTCGCCAGACGAAGAATGACAGACAAGGGAAAGAAGAAAACATGGCACACGTTGCTACCATTTCACACTATCCATTATTGATTGATTGGCAATGAACGACGAGAAATGAATGACAGACGACTTGGACCTAAAAGATGGAATCGAACTTTTTTTGCTTCTATTATTGCGTCAGTGTTCGAATAAGTCTTTCAGCCAGATTTGTCTGTGTCGTATCAGTTTTCGATGTTGTAAAGACAGACATCAACAACAGTGACGAAGAAAATGGATATTGTGTGATGATGGTGTTAGCGAATAGTAAAAATGTGATTAAGATTTTTTTCCTCTTCTTCTTTTTCTTCTGCTGCTGTGGTTGCTTCGTCTCCTCATTCTAGTATCCTTCTTTTTTTAGCTGTTGTGCTCACTATAATCAGTAGAAAACAAAAAAAAAAGAAGAAGAAAGAAAGAAGGAAAAGAATAGATTCAGCTGTGTACGTTGTTGAGAAGACGAAGGAAAGGCAGAGAAGAGAGAAGAGAAGAAATAGAAGAACAAGAAATAAGAAAATCCATCGCATAAGGATGATGAACAAGAACAAGTAATAGCGCTCGTTGGTCTAATGTGAAAACACCCTATCGATGATGATGATGATGAAGAAGAAGAAGGAAAAAGAGGGAAAAGAAGAAGAACAACAGCAGTAGTAGTAGCATCTAACAACGACGGCAATTATGAGAAAATGACAAGACAAAACATTGTCGTTAGAAAAACGAGGAGAAAATCAATAGGAATTTTCGAAAATATGATACGATTAACTATGAATGTCAGCACATCGGAAATATAAAAGAAGAAATATGCGATTTTCATTCGATCGATCAAGACAGGTATTATGAAAAGTTCAGATAATGAAAACCATCCTCTCGTCTGCAAAAGTAATGCCACTAGTACCATTAACATTGGGAAGCAATGTAATTACAAATACCCGGGATATCAAGAGAAACACGTCAATGAATTAGTCGACAAATCAATAGCAGATTATCGATGATCCATGATCTTTTTTCTCTCTCTCTATCATGCAAGCAGATGAATATGTGGAGAAGATCAACAAGAGCAAAAGTGAAGTAGCATTGGTAATTCTGTTTAACTTCAATTAAACATCTTAATTATCATAGTAACTGAAACTTCTAGCCTAAATCACTGATGAAAATGAAATGCTTAATTACTATCGATGGTATATCTGTATATACAATGTCCGACATTGTATATACATATATATGTAGATATTCTTTATCTTTTATATGCTCAATAATAGAATAGGATAGACTATTGTGGGAAGGAATGGAGAGAAAAAGAAAAGGATCAGTCTTATCGATGAAAACTATAATGGTAATAAGGAAAAGAAAGATATCCCCTCTTCGGTCATCCATAAATAACATCTATGCATTCACCCATATCTTTCATCTTCATTCCGATCATGAAAACAAAAACAAAAACTGCTGAGAGACCGGAAGACTTTCTTTTACTTGAAACAAAATGATCACATTCGCCGTTTGACTAGAGCGATGAGACAAACACCAGTCAATAAAACTGATATGGAAAATGAATATTTAACCAACAATGAATGTTGAAACCATTGGAATTTTTCGACTCTATAAACCGGATGATTGAAATAATCTTTTAATATTCGTCGTTCACAGGATTCCGATTGAAATAACAAATAAACTTTTTTGCCATTGCGACTAACTTCATATTCCATAGCACAATATGTATCAAATCGTGAGATTATATCTGACATATCAAGTTGTTCATGATTATGATGTTCTACAACAAGATATTGTTGTAATTTCTGTTCACAACTTACGTTTTTATCGTAACGATTCAATGATATGTACGGAAGAAAGGAAGAGTAAAAGCGATTTTTGTATGAATTCATTTCATTTAAGCAGATATCGAAGACACATTGATGTTCATTGAAATCGATTTTCTCGACTCGTTTTTGTTTGTATAAGTAAATCAGTTTGAGGAAGATGACGCCAGACATATAAGCATCGTAACCAGCTTCGTGTGTCTAAAAATGAATATTCATAGAGAGAAAAGTCATACAAAAAGGTATTTTCATACTCGAACTTCATTTTGGTAACGATCATCGGCATTCATCTCGATAATTGGTTTCAAAAAGATAAGATTCTCGTAATACTTCGATGTTAACAACTCATACAACGATGCAAGTGATGTAGATGTGGTAAAGTTCTCCACATAATTGCTAATATTTTGTCGATTTCGACGTGTGAATAGATAATCTCGCATCTGCAATGCCAGATATTTTGTATCAAAGATCGAACAAATGAAATTCTTATTCATTAACATTTGAAAATCTTCGAACTTCAGTGGCAGTGTATCAATAAATTTGTCATAAATAATCAGCCAATCGAGAAAACAATTATGTCCTTAAATAGAATAGATACTAACATGATCGATAGTCAATCGAATGTAAGTCGTGTTGCTTTTCTTCTCTGACATAAGTAGAAAGCTAAACGAGGTGTAACGACAATCACATAAATAAGATCTCACGAAAAGAAGAGCTCATTTTCTCATGAAATTTGTTGGATATTTCTGACAAAAAACACTCGAAGATGTAGTTTGTATCTCTTCCTGTTCGGATTAGGTGAAACGGCTGTTCGACCTTGGTCGCTTTTCAACAAGTGATAAGACATCCTTAAGCTTAGAGTAGATAACAGCTGGTAGGCAAAGGTCCTGATCTAATGTATAACATGCAGGTTACTTCAAGTACGAAAGTATCTCTCGTAGAAATAAAAGACTCTTTTGACTAACCTATTATTGGTTTTCTATAATTATCTTGGATATATCGTATCAATTTTGTAAAACAAGTTAATGATTGAATGAATGATTGAACATCATCGTGATTATCTTTTAATCTTTGTTCGTAGACATCTCGCGTCACGTATTCAATGACAAGTATTTTGTTCGAATCAGTCAATTGAATCGTTGTCCAAATTGTTTTAAAACATCGACGAATTTCTCGTTGAATTAAATAATCATTTAAAATGTCTTGACAGTTCTTTGACAAATCATATTCCATTCGATCACCAAGACCAGCGTTGATTAACCATTGATTGATTTGTTCAAATAAAGTATTTAAACACCGTCGTTGGTTTATTGATAAACTCGTCGTTTGTTCATTTTCCGCATACAAACGTTTTTCTTGAGTTTTATTGAGAAAAGATATTCCCGAGTAAAAACATTTGTTAAAATCGAACTTGTACTCTGACAAAAACTTGATTGATGACGATTGAATGATAAATTGAACATCAATTGGATTCATAGATGTTGGATTAAGATAAAAATTGTAGATATCAACATGATATCGATGTTGATTGGACGTTTGAGAAAAAATTGCTAGACCAAATTGAAAGACTGTGATTTGTTGAATGAAATTTGCACTTTGTTTATAGAATTGTAGAAGATTTTTCCGACTAGAATTGTTGTCGATGGCACTGAACTCGGTATCAAGTGATAGGAAACACGATTTGTCAATTTGTTGGAGAATTAATGGAAACAAATGCGAAAAATTCGCTGATGTTACTTCACACATGAATTAGTTTGTTTTCGTCGTGAGAAGAGGAAAGACAACAAAAGATGAGAAGAAATGACTGGAGAGAAAGGATCAATGAATAAACACGGTTAAGTACCATCGATAAACCAATAAGAATAGATCGAATTTGTCAGACAAGTTGATTTGATAGAAATTTATCGAAAATCCTACGGAGAAAATTTCTTATTTGTTTTTCAAAAATTTCAAAAATAAAAATCACTCTGTAAACCAACTCCATCTATCGTCAACTTGGGAGTACAAAGACGAAGCATTTACTGAAACAGTCCTGTTGTGAATTGAATTGATATTTTGTTCATACATAGTCGTATTATATAATTATCATAACACAGTTATGACTCGATTACGATTTCCTTTCGGTATCGAATAGAAATGAGCACCATATAGTGAGAATAAATTATCTCTTCGAACTGTGATCAAACTCGATGGGAGGATATTCGCAATCTTTTCAGAGTGAAATGATCGAGAGAAGATGAATTGTTATCTTGTACTTAAAGTGTTTTTCACAATAGTAATTGCATAATCTGTGGAGAATTGCACTTTCCTTCTTCAGACGCTCGCACGCAATTCCCAATCGTGTCATAAATTACAAATGATCCCACGATGTTGACGGAAATGTTTTCGTTCGGTTGATTTTTACATGAAACTTTTCGGAAAATATCGAGACGATTAACAATGTATCATCAAATTCAACAGAGATTCTGTTTGTATTACAATGGAAAACGGCATAACTATCTGCTAAAAAAAGAACTGAATTTCTTTTTTTTTCAATCAAAAAAACGACCTATTTTCGTCGTTCAGTTCAGCAAATGTTCACTATATGGTACAGAGAGGTGAATTTCCTGTCACACTGCTGCCGCCATCTTGATTTTGGCAAGGAAAACTAAAATGTCGCCAGTTGATAGTAAACAACAAATATATATATAGACACACATGCATTCATTCATTCATCCTCCTATCTTGTTGCCTTCGGTGAATCATCATAGTGAGACTTCCGTCTGGTTCGAATGGCTGGCTGAATGTTCTTTCTACTTCTATCTATTCGCTGTTTATAAAATGAGATATGTGATTTGTTTGATATTGTTTATTGTTGTTTTCTCCTAATTAAACTCTTTCGAGACTATTTGCTCGTTTGTTTTCTAGCGAAAAAATTCTTTCGGACTATCAGCTGATACAACGTCTGTTTTTGTTCTTCAACAGTTGTATTTACTTTAATCCATCGAGGGAATCGACTTCTTTCGACTTTAAATCTTGTTGTTGTTGTTTTTTTTTTCATTCTTTATTAAATGTGATTCATCAAATTGCACATGGTAAACTATGTTCTAGATTTTTTTTCCTTTCGTGCGCTTTGCTTTAGGCGCATCATCCATCATCCCGTTTTCTAAATAATAGCTCATTTATTTCCCACTGACAAGTTTCAATGACAGCAAAAGATCATTCGATTCGATCACCTTTACTTGATGATAATGGTCAACAGTCACTTGAATTATCTGATCCGACCGATCAGCAACAGCAACAACTACCACCGGATTATATTAGTTCAACTATTCAAGAGAATGAACCTTCCGACGATGAGGAAGACAACGAACAATCAGCATCTCAAATAGAAGACAACAGTATTTACGATGAACATGGTCAAGTGAAATTTCCATTGAACGATTTAATAAAGCTCGAAGAACAATTAAATCAAACTCGATGGGTTGTACCTGTCTTACCCGATGGAGAATTAATCAAGTGTTTACGAGCTGCAGTTCGTCTTGCGTCGCAAAGTAAAGATAGTCAGCTAATTGATTGATGAAAAGTCCTTCTTTCGTTTGTAGAA
This sequence comes from Adineta ricciae, assembly GCA_905250025.1. NCBI lineage: Eukaryota > Metazoa > Rotifera > Eurotatoria > Adinetida > Adinetidae > Adineta > Adineta ricciae. Next base: position 80,628 of record CAJNOJ010000283.1, read on the forward strand.
GTCGATACAAAAAGTGATTCTTGTCAACGATTTATCCGAGATAGTCTTGTAAATTCTTTTACTAAAGTTCTTTGTGATGAAGCTGTACAAACATGGAAACACGAAATATTCGTACGTGACAAACCTTTCTTCAAGTAGAAAAAAAATGATTTGATTGATGTGTTTAGAAATACATTTATCAAAATTGTATGGTTTTTATTGAATTGTGTGTATTAAAACTAGAAGATGATTGTTTGCCATTGCTTGAAGTTCTTGGTTTACTAATGAATCCTTCTTGCCGGTACGATTTGTTTGATTTTACTCTTGAAAATCAATACAGAAAATTTCTTTCAATAGATTTCATCAATCAAACCATAGTCGAATCAGTGATTTACAATTAGCGTCTGAAAAAGAGATTTTCGCTGTATCGAACGAATATCGCATGCAACAACGAGTAAGAGTTCGATGTGTTCATTCGAAGAGAATGATTCTAGGAGAATTTTTTTCGTTTCAGGGTTGGCTAATTGACTTCATCAATCGATTTGGAGATTTAGGTGGCTTTGATAAAATTTCAACTCGATTTTTATCCTCAGAAAACAAGTTAACCATCTCTGTTGTTGTTGCCTTACTCAAACCCTGGGGTCTTTGTTATGAGTATTTAACTCACACAACTGTTAAGAAATACTTTGCTCCGATTATTGTACGTTAGATTTGTTTGTTCTCTACGTTAAAGATTGAATTTGCTTTTCTGTTTGTAGAATTTTGTTCCACAATTTCTCGATCAATTAACAGAAAATGACCTGAAAATCGAAACGAAGACTGAACCGAAAAGTGACACATTATCAACTGTTATTAGATGGCTACGCTATCTCGCTTCACGAATACCGGACAACGAAAAAGAATGTCGAAATCTAGATACACTTAGACTGAAGATGATCTTAAGGTGAAAAAGACATGGAAGAAGATAATTCATTCTTGTTTGTTTTTCCTTTAGAATTCTTCAAACGAACTCATTCAGCGGTAAAATGAATGCTCTCAATGAAGTTAACAAATTAATCATGAGTCTTAATACAATTCAACGATCAACATTAAATCGTTCGGAAGAACCGGAAAGTTTAACTGCCGAGAAATTAATCGTAAGAGACATCGATTTTGTCTAATCACATCATTACCATCGATTTCTTTAGCAATGGATTCAAGAGAATCAAGTTCTCGATATCGTCCTACGTGATTGTCTACATCAGCCACAATATGTAGAGAAATTAGAAAAGATTCTTCGATTTATTATTAAAGAACAAGCATTAAGCCGAACTGATTTAGACAAAATCTGGAATTCATCATGTGGAAAGCATGAAGCGATCGAAAAGAACGTTCATGATTTACTTGCAAAATTAGCATGGGACTTTTCGCCTGAACAACTCGAACATCTATTCGACTGTTTTCGAGAGAGCTGGACGAAGGCCAGTAAAAAACAACGAGAAAAGTTACTCGAACTAATCCGTCGATTAGCCGAAGATGATAAGGAAGGTTTAATGGCGAACAAAGTGTTAGAATTGTTATGGAATATTGCTCATGATCAAAATTTACCAAATGAGATCATTGATCAAGCATTAACCGCCCATTTAAAGATTCTGGATTACAGTTGTTTACAAGAAAAGGAAAAAACTAAATTGATCTGGCTGGATAAATTCATGGATGAAGTAAAACATGATCGTGGCCATGTGATGATCTCGTTGAAACAATTAAGAGAGATCTGTATGCAGTTTCATGAAGGAGTTTTTGCACAAAATATCGCGCGAATGCCTGGACCGCAGAATCGAACGGGTGTTATTGATATCCTAGAGAAGAAATATGAATTAACTCGGGTTGTAACTGAAAATCTTTGTCAATATATGGAAACAGCAAGGAAGTATAAAGAAAGTGAAGGAAAAGGCAATTTGGTGCCAGAAGAGTACTATGCAGATGGTCGATTCAATCATAATCAACAAATTCACGAACGATTGAATTTTCTCAAGTAAAAATTTTCGTCTCAGGATGTGAATAATGGAAAGATGATTGGTGTTTTGTTTTGAAGGTTTACTTTGAAAGAAGGACGATTGTATTTATCAGCGGAACATTCGAAAATGATTTGGATTAGTCTAGCTGAACAGGCAATTTATCCCAATGATCGTGAACAATGTTTTCGCTGGTTTGCTGAAGTAAGGAAGTCGACATTTGCAGATGGCTAATTTACTTTTCTTTTGAAATTATTTAGATCATCGACGAAGATGATTTCGAACCAAAAGCAGCAAAAGATTTCTTTCAAAATCATTTAATGAAACTTGAACCAAATCTTCTCACCGATCTTGGCATGAAGTAAGTTTCTTTGAGAGATATTCGTTATTCACAAAACTATTTATGATTCTGTCAGTTGTTTCGATCGATTTTTCAAATCTGTCAATGCGCAACTAAACAAACTACAGCAAAAGCGTCGGTCTATTCGTTTGATGAACGACGAAGATCTCGTCGGAATCGAATATCTCTGGAAATTGATTCTCAATGGTTCCGACGAAGTCGCTGATCGTGGTATTCAATTAATGCGCGAGATCTATACAAATATAAGTCCACAGTTAAAAACCGATGTCAAACGTATTCATGAATCCTTCATAAGTGACTGTTTCGAACGTTTACGTCCAGTTTACGACAGTGTGAAACTCATGCATACGCAACAAGATTCCAAACAGGAATATCAACCTAAACTCAACTCATTAATACGAATATTAATTGTTTTAAGAGAATATTTAGCTGAATGTGATAATTCATATCATAAAGAGCGCTCGATACTACCAATGGCAAGGTAAGATGGATGGAAAATTGACGATTAAATTGTAAATATATGTTTCAGAGCATTTCGTGGGCGAGCAATGACGTTGATTATTCGTGTTAATACCGGACAAAATCGAACTGACGATTTCGAACATGGCTTCCATTCAAATGATACATGGGGACATATTCGACGATTCATACATAATCGGTACTATCCTGCCTTATGTAATCGAATGTTTCTTTCAAACAAAATTCTATTTAGATATAAATCGGCTTATGGTATCATTGAATTGTACCGTAACAATGAAATCATCTATTCAACTGACGATAACAGAACATTAGGACAAACTGATGATCGAGATCGAATTGTATGTCAATGAAAGTTTACTTCTAAAAAGAAACGAAATTCTGTTCCATGTAGACCGTGACAGCACGTTGGGTTCAACATCAGAATCATGGTGGTTCAAGCGGTGAAAGTAGTTCATCGGAATCAGAAATGAATAACAACAACAATTCATTAGCATCAACATCACATCATAATCGTAGTTCGGATTTCATCGATATCAACGCTGAAAGTGCATTACCATCTGTGGTAAGAGAAACTTCTTTAAAGTTTCAATTCGAAAAAACATTTCTGTGCGTTTAGATATTCTCTCAAAAACACGAATATTATCAATTTCTAATCGATATTGCTGATTTAGCTTGCAAAGAAGGTAATACTCGTCTTCGCGATACATCTCGTCATATTCTTGATTTGATACCCATGGATTCTCATGCAACCAAAACCTTAAACAGTTGTTTCACTCTCCTTTCTGCCAATAATGAGCAGCCCACAGCTGACGAATGTCTAGCACGTTTAAATCACTTCTATTTCAACGTATCACCTTCACAAATGCTGTATAATCTCAAGACAACATTAATCAACTTTCTACCAGCACAGATTCATCAAATATGCTTACAAAATAGTAATCATGTCGAAGGTTTACACGTTCGATTCTTAAACGCAGGTGGCTTAGCATGTTTATTAAATATCCTAACAGAAAAGCATTACACCGACGAATGCGATGTTTCTACGCGAAAGTCGATCTATTTCGTTGTTCTTTACCTTCTCAAACGACTTCTAATCATTCTCGTCATTTACCAATTGAGATCAACTCATGGAAGTACTCCATCGCCATTCGACGAATCCTTAGAACAAATTTTAACTATTATGCCAACGATTCCGTTACCAGTGATGAACATTGTCGGTGAACAACAACATATTTCAATGTCAGTGGAACAGAAGATTGCCACAACATTGATTGCACATCGAATGGATTATCCCATACCGAAGAATTCCTTGTTGCAATATCACCACATAAAAGAATTCATTCGACTCATCTGGTGTTTAGCAGCAGATTCGAAACAGAACTCGTTGGAAATGAATTTGAAGAATGATTTCAATGTTATTCACCAAACATTCAAACAGGAAAACTTTCGTCCGAATGAAAATTCTGAATTGAACGACGATAATGAAGAAGACGATGAAAGTCAATTAGCNTGAAAAATGTTATACATATGTTGGAATATTTTATACATAATGATCAACTTGTTATTGTACTTGAACGACCTGAACATTGTTGTGATCTATATGATTTTATTTGTGAACGTTCAGGCGGATTAGACGAACGATTAGCGCGAGATTTTTTTAAACAAATTTTACAAATTCTTAAAGATGTTCATGCGTGTGGGGTAAGTCGAATGGACTCGACGTTTGTTCCTCTTCTATATCTTTATCTTTTCAATAGGTTCTTCATCGAGATATCAAAGACGAAAATTTCCTTGTCGATATGCGTTCAGGACAATTATATTTAATTGATTTTGGCTCAGGTGCTCTTTTGCACGATGAAATTTACACAGATTTCGAAGGCACTCAGTGTTACGCTGCACCTGAATGGGTAACGTGTCGGAGATATTTTGGTCTACCACAAACTGTTTGGTCGTTGGGAATACTATTATATGACCTAGTTTGTGGCGATGTTCCATTTCCTGATGATTTAGCTATTATCAAATGTCAGCCTCAATTCCCCAACCATCTTTCACAAGGTAAATAGATGCAAGAAAATGCATGATGTCGATCAGTTCGTAGGAGTAGAAAGGAACAGCTTGGTATAAATGAATACGAGACGAGCAATTTGCATTCGCTTTTTTTTTGAGTAGAAAACGAGAAATATTAATTTAAATGAGTAGATCATGGTGACCTAATTAATAATACGTTTCTTTCATATCGAAAAATGTTTTTCTCCTATGGGCTTTCTTGCTCATGTGTATACGGTAATGAAAATGAAAAGAAAGAACATGTCTTGTCACGCTATGAGTGAACAGATCGGCGTAGTTTTTTTTAATTAATGAAACACATTATAATTATATACATGGATTGATTTTAGAATGTATACAATTAATTGAACAATGTTTATCAATAAGATCATCTGAACGACCGACGTTAGATCAATGTTTACAATCTGAATGGCTGAAACATCCTTCATCGAAAGACTTATCATTATCATTAGTATCACGTCGTCGAATGACTGGACATACTAATCATTCTCATCATTTGAAAGATTCAAATTCTCTACCCAAGTCCACTACAGGCAGTTCTTCGTCTCGTGGTAATTCCTTGTAGCTACAATTTTTCTCGCTTTTCATATTCCTTTACCGTCCGTCGTCTCAGTTCAATGATTTTCTTGTTTCTATGCAAATGACGTGCAGGTATACATATATGCACAAGTCTATTGTGTACATCTTTTCTTTCGTTTCATAATCTCATTTCTATCAGAAGAGAAAACATTACCATCAACAATAACTAATATTATTTGTACAGACAAAAAAAGCGCATTCGTTCGGCTCTTTCTTTATTTTTTTAACATGTATCCTTTATTTTTTTTTCTCTTCGCGTCTCTCTTGATACTGAATACAATGTAACAGTTATGTTATCGTTTGCAGGGAGATGAGTGGTATATATTCAAGTACATTTCTTCTTTTTTTTCTCCTTTTTTTTTGTTTCACTTAAAAGTGGTATGTACAAAGAGTACACATTGTATCATCGATTGCAATATTATTTTTTTCTTCTCTTGTACAAAGTTTTCTTAAGTGTGTGTGTGTATGATTTGTTGCACAGTGGGATCATTTTCGAACCTCATGCGCTCTGGATTTATGAAAACAGTGTATGATGATGATGATGATGATGATGATGATGATGATAAACAAACTTGTCTTCTTTTTTCCTGGTTCGTTCATTCAACTGTTTGACTTATTCTTATGTGTGCGTGTGTGTGTGAAAACTATTTAAAAAATACAAGAAGCATCAAAACAACTGATTCAGTTCTCATTAAAAAATTTAGTTTATTTCATAGAGACACTTGATAGTATATCAACGAACAGTGCATTTATTGCCTTGAGAAAAGAATTGTTTTGTTTTCTCTCTGAATTATATGATTTGGTTTGATGCAATAGTCGAAAAGAAAAACGGCAGAAGTTGAAGAGGAGAATAACGAATGAGCTATATTTATACAATCAGAGAAGTAAAAAAGTAAATGTTTGCCGAGGTAAAGTATGTCCGTTGGTAATAAACTAAAATGCTCGCGATCATTTCTTCATACGTAATTGAGGACATGCATCACAATCCATCTAGTTGCGTTGTTTTTTTTTATCCTGCAATACCGGTGAGAAAATAAATCCGACTAATCACGCTACCTTCTTAACACATTGAGCGGGCACGTGTCTACGCTAGACATGCACTGTTAAGATTGCATTCTACACTTTATGAGCTTTCAGTTCGAAGCTTGTTTGTTTCAATAACTTGTCATATCACAATCTTTGCATGTACGACCTGCCTTGTTATTATCATCATGATTGTGACAGGTTAATAAGTACAGATGAGATCTTCTTCCACTCCTGCTCTATTTTACAATGTATCCAATGACCGAGAGGAAAGATATACATATCTATCATCATGTTGTCTTTTCATTGGCAGACAGTTATTTGCTTCGATAGTAATATAAGATGGAATATGATGGGCGGTACTCATATGTATATATATACACACAAATATATATAAATATAAATGGGAGATATTCAAGCCAACTTCTGATATGAGAAGATATCAACACATATTATATCTCTTTTTCTACGTCAACACATCTATTTCTAAGCATAACACATGATCTAAACAATAAACGATTCGGATATATCTTTCAATGAATCAGACAAGGTTTCTCTGGTATTATTCATCTGTTGAATCCACGTTTCATACATATTTCTTCGTTTTTTTTTTATTGATAAGAGATAATGATGTACAATAGAAAATGATGGATTGTATTAAGTCTTTTGTTCGACGTTCGATTATATTTAGTCAGATACATTCACGATTTATTATTGTCAATGAATGGATACTCGACCTTGATCGATTAATTTAGATAGGTAACATAAAAAAAGAGAAAAAAAAAACGAGAAAGTGACTCTCAATGCACATGCTTTGTTTTCAGTGAGATTCATTCATTGCTTTTTATATGAATATGTCTGTGTCATAACACAGAACAAATAAGAAATGTATTGGATTAAGATTTAATCACAGAGAGTCGTTCGGTTGGTTTTGCAAAGCAAAATATGAGGAAGAAACTAGATATGACAGAAAAAAAAAGTAATTCATATCTGGCATATTTCTTTTTTTTTTCTAGTAGGAAAGAGAAAAAACCCATTATTGATAATGAAATCTAATCACCTAAATTTCCTTCGTAATTATTGATCAATTAGCATGAAATTTGTTCATAACCTATAACGAGTGCTAATCGTATGTCAGGATGGGCTCTTCTAAGCTGCATGACTCTATTGCTTTGTTGTGTAATATAGTCAAGGTTGTACAATATCTTAGCAAAATGATTGATGATTCTATTAAGTCTCTATTTTGGATCATTATGTTTAAGTACTTCACTCCAAGATTATCTATGAGTAAACAACGCAGCTGCATTCAATTTCTCTTTTACCTAAATTATACGTTGGTAAAGAATGGTATCTCATGACTCGGATTGCGCCCTAATTACATACATATGCCTTTTTGATAGCTATTTATCTTGCTTGAAATTAAAGTCTCGTTAACCCGAGAAAAAAATCATTTGTACACCCTAGACATCTTGGTACGCATAACCTTCAAAGATAATTGATCGAAAACAACTCATTGATGTCATTATTTTGCTTTAGATCAGAACTTAGCCGATCGCAGTGACTTTTTATTAGATGTGTACCTCCTAGAGTGTTAAGTACTGGTGGGAACTGTGGAATTCATGTACCGACGCCCTAAGCCAATTTGTAGTCCCGATTTCGCTTGTTTTGTCGCATATGACGGAAAATATGATTTGATGATCAACAATGTATCATGCATGACTTCATCGAGACGATGTTTTCTAAATCAATCAATTCATTTTTTGCAGACGATGAATGATTTCGTCGCTTGGAAGAATCGACGAAATTTCATTGAGAAAAACGTTTTCCATTAATAGATGCTATCTGATTTTCTTGATTGATTTGTGTTATAGTGGAGCGGAAATAATAAATGGATAAGCCAATAATCGATTTGCAATAGTCTGTTATTTCAATATCGTCGCAAACTTGGCACGATGACCTAGCAACACATTTCCTATCGCCTGATTTTATTCGAGTTGTTGTCTTTCATTGAACGAAGGCATTGTACTTGACAGAATTTTGTTCTATGAAACTATGTGGCGGCAAAAAAAATTTTATTATTATTATTATTACATAACTAAAAACAATAGATAAGATTAATCTGAAAACTGCTTTCATACGCGTTAGCACGTCGATTCTGGGAATAAGAATGTAAATGCCGCACGTTTGTTCTGAAAAAATTTCCCTTTCGTACAGTTAAAAGTCGTGGTTTAATCTGAATCTAATTCAATGGAAAACTTGGCATTAGATAAGTCGAGAAGATTTCAGATAATCAACCAGGCAGCGATAAACAAAGATATAGAAATGAGTTCGATCGACGAACGACATACGGTATTCACGCATGACTTTTAAAACATTTGCGACGCTGCTTTTCTAGAAAAACAAGAAAACGAAGGAGTCGGCGAAGAGGATTACAAGAAACTTACCTTGTTAAATGTTATACATTGAATCATAAGATGAAGGAGAATAAACATTCCTGTACGGCCAATTCTAAAATGAATTTTTCAACGAACAAATTCGTTCAATAATTTCTGCTTACCCAGCAGTACAATGAATGACACATGGCAATGTTTCACCATAATGTCGTCGAAATGAATCAACAAGATTAATGAATTCTAGAATCATCGAATGTAAAAGAATTCGGCAGAAGAATAAGATATACTCAGAAATGAGAGAGTGTCTAACGGCAATTGTTTTTGATTCCAAATCGAGTATTGTAAATGAGCGATTGATCGTGTTTCATGTGCATGAAGATTTTTGATCGTCAGTTGACGAAGATAAAAATCTCGATGATTCTTTTCGGAAATTAGTTCGATTTCAAAATGTTCTGTTCGATATTTTCTATCTTTGATCTTTGGAAAGTAATTTGTACCTAATTGAATTTCATTATCACCAAGGAGCATAACAATCACACGTACATTATAATCAAATATCATTCGCCAGAAGTCCGCTATTGTTAACAACAGCGGAAACTCTGTGGCTATGTAGGAATAAACCGTATTTTCAATACCAAACTAATCATGAGAATAGACACGAAATGAAAGACAAGCAAAGTGTACAGACTTTGACATGTGAGGCGTTGATATAACCATAGGGATTGTCACGTGTTGGGATCAATCGTACACGTGTGTCATTGTATGGGATCACGTCGATGTAACGATTTCGATATGAATTCTCGGATTGTCGTCCGTCTTCGTTGAAACGATTCAAACGACAAGATGGAATCGAGTTAAATTCATCATAGACTGCATCATTGGAAAGTTTCGATTCTAAATCGATCAACTAAAAGTAATTCATCAAAACAAGCATTCATTTTTTCGATACTAATCGTACCCAAGAATCCGTTGGTATATCTTCAGAAGTACTATGACTTTCAGTTTCGAATGATATCGATGAAGACGAAACGTATGTTTTATAATTCTATGAAAAGAACGTTTCGAATACTTTTGTTCATATTCACTGACATACCGATGAAGATTGACTAGTTCGGATTGAAGCAGTCTCAAAGGAATGTTGAATTGAATTCTATAAAAATCGAACGAGAATTATATGAAAGCTAAAGAGAGAAAAACATTAGTACATATGCTACATCTAATGTTGACGACATTGACACAGATCATTCGTCGGATAAGGTTGTGTATGGTAGGTGTACGTGGTAGAAACGAATTAAAAATGAAAATATTTCCTTTTGGTCAAATTGAAGAATGCGAAAAAGAAAAACGGAAGGTTCGTGCTCTTTTGTTCATACAATGAAATCGTAGAATGATGTTTATTTATTCTGTGAATTTCAATTGCATATGTGTCGATGTCTTTGACAAGTAAATGAATAACTTATATCATACTTCACATAGTTGTGTCCTTCACTAGAGAATATTCTTATGAAAAAAAAAGTTGAATCAAACGGAAGTTTGACCTTCGATGGATTACAGTCGGATGGAGAGCATCCCGTTTTTTTCTCTTACGTGTAACTTCAGTTGAACTCGTCTATAATTTGTCTTCTTCTGTTCTGTATGCAAGTATACGTAATCCACCAATAACTTCAGAGTAGGCAAGTCAAATATGCCTCGTGAAAAAGGTATTCGGATTTTTTTTTCTTTCGTGGAATTTATTATCAGAAGAAGGAAACAGTGTTTTTGATATCTTGTTCGTTTGAAGTCAAACTGAAAATAAATAAAGCCACTAGTAAACAGAATGGAAATACAGAGAAAGCATCATCACGATTCGAAAGAATAAAAACAAATTCAACCTATCAAACAATGAAAGCGTAGTGAGATAATTGTTCAGAGTTCATCTTCAAAACGATCAGTTGTGGCCGATTGTGAGCGACTATTGGAATTGTCATCCCGTGTTGATGATAGTGGTTCAGTGGATGGACGTATGTAAACACCTGCGTCAACTTTCCAAAGGTTTTGACGGTTCGCGTGCGAATAACAGCTGATTTCTTTTTGGCCTTGAATCGGTCGACCATATGTGTCACCGGACAAATGCAGATATCTAGAGAAATACGAAAGATGAAGAGAAGAAAACGCATCGCTTGCGTTATCTTACTTTCCAGTAACTACATGCTGAAGTCGCACCGGATCCGCTCTTAGCCAATAGTCATTTTTGGTGGTACAAACAACTTTCCAACGGTCACCCTCATCACCTACACCATCTTCTCCGTATGCCGATACTTCCTGATTATTTGATAGTGGTGACTGATAATTGTGACTGTGTAGATTTCTTCGCGTAGTAACATGAAATAAACGCACTACACTATCACACTTTATTGGTGTTCTACAACAATAAAATGATGAAATTTCGATCAAAGACAAAATTATTCTCTTACCCTCGCTCACAATCATTTCGGATATCACCTCGGACTTGCCAATAGCTATTGACATCGTCTGCATTGGGTGTACCAGTAACGGACTAGCATGAGAAAACGAAAATGCTCGCAAGAAAACGAAGAGAAAGACTCGTTTATTACTTGTTGACCGCTGCCTGAACCATATTTCACATCATGGGAATGAAGTCGATCACCCGATTGTTGATTCACTAACTTAAATGTTGAACCGCATGTCATTGAATCTTTATTGCTGGAAACTAATTGACAGAAAAGGATGAAGATTGACCATTGAAGAAGACTATTCATGTTTAACATCTTGTCAAATGTAATGAAATCAAAAAGAAGAACGGACAACAAAATTTCTTGTGGAGTTCAGCGATTGGTTCATTGACTTCATTCACTCGAAAATCACTTCTTAACCTCAATAATGATTACGAAAATATTCAATTAGAAGAAATTTACTTGATATTTCTCGATAATATTTTTATCTTATATTTGGCCATCTATCGTCAGACGACGCTCATCGACGGTAAACACAAATTCACCAATGGGAAAATAGGGTATTTGTTTTACATACATTAGGCAGAAGCAAGCTTTTGCTATTGCTTCAACCAAATCGATCAGTCGTTATTTTTGTGTTTTCATCAATATGTTTCGTCTTTTATCGATGTTGTCAACTATTCTTGCATTCCTTACTTTGATTATTTTCACTGCAGGTAAAATAGGCCATCTACTTCTTCTCATTTTTACAATAATTTCTTTCATTATAGGCCAGAATTGTGAATCACCACAATTCAAAGTAACTACATATTCAACTCAAGACGCTCGTCTAACTACCGAATCAACAGCTCAATTAGAATTTACCGTTAAATGTAAAAATGGCAAACAAGTAAGTTCCCTTCTTCCCAGTTACAAGCAACAACATGGTTCATATAGCCTAGTAATCTCTATGCTGATATCAATGGACAAATTATCCCATGTGCACAATCAGTTTCATCACCGGGAAAATACTACGTATGGCTGATGAACGACACCTCGACGAAGTTAAATTGATTTTTTTATTCTAGATTAGTAGCTCTGCTACGACTCATAAGCAATTAGCTAGAGGACGTATATCAGTTAAATTATATGATGACGATTCATATTCTGCCCTACGCAAAGTAAGTTATTGTTTTAGTATTAATAAAGATCTTCCTGACAAATGCTAAATTCTCCAGGCTCGAACTGATGATGCTATAAAAGCGGTTAAACCATTTGGTGAAGTTGACTTGATTCATTCGGTATGAGATTAACTTTTTCAACGGAACATTATTGCTTTCTTGTCCTAGGGTGAAAGTTATGGCCCATGGTTACCAAGTGAATTCGTTGCTGTTATTGTTTTCGGAGCGATATGGTGGGTTGCATATCGCGAACGATCAAAAATACTTGTTTAAACTGAACGAAACCAAACATTTATCTTCTCTTTTTTGTTATCCACTTTGTTTTTTTACTATTCGATCATTTTTCTTGTAGACATCAAATTGATTAGTAAAATTAGTAGATTTCTATCACATGTTATTCTTTGAGCGATCATAACTCTATGCACACAGATACGAGATCAAGGAAACGCTTCGATTATGTTGAAATTTTCTTCTCAAGAACATACTGAATGTTTATTTCTTGTTTCAGATGGATGCAAGTCGCAAAGCACTCTTTCAATCCCCTTATGTTCCAACTGCCGAATCAAGCATAACAGCAGGTGCGACAACGAGTAATAACCCTCTGATTTTAACAACGATTCATTTGGAAAATGTGACACAATTTTATCGTTCGGAAACGGAAAAAGAATTGCATTCTCAGCATTTACAAAAAATCAGAGAAAACATACAAACATTATCAGCTGACGCATGGCTTTATCAGGATCCGGATAAATTAATCGGTTTTCAACGTGTTACTACTCATTGAAACGAAGAAAACGCACAATGTATTTTTCTTGTTAAATAAATTTCATGTTCGATGATTTGTTAGTAATAAAAAAAAAGACAACGCACTCAATTCTCATTTCTTGTTCTAGATTGAATACGAAATAAAATCATGAATTTCTATAAACTAAACGAAGTTCTTCCACTTGTCAAGGACAGAGATTCATGTTTAGAGCATCGATCTCAAAAGATTCTCGTGCCATTACCGCCAAGTCAAATCGGTAAGAGTAAAGCAGGAATAAAAAAAATTCTCGAAGAAAGTTCCAATGAAATTGCGAAGAAGTGAGTTGCTTTTGTTGTGTTCTTCCATTGATACAAGACTTTTATGTCAGATTAAACGGATTTCTATTGGCGATTGGAAAGATTCAATTGTTATCCGATGTTGGACAAACCTTTCAAGACGAACCAACTCTTTGGATGCCTGTCAAACTGAATTTTGTTCTCTTTGTGCCCGAACGTGGCCGACGTGTCCGCGCTATCATATCAAAACTTGGCAAGAAGCATATCGGTAAAATTTTGCTTAAGACGATACGTTTTTTCTTCGTTTCTATTGCTTTCAATTCCTTTTAGCCTGTTTGATACACAGTCGTTTCAATGCGTCGTTTCATCGCGATACAATTCCGCCGATTTATCATAACTTTATCTTTAAACTAGGACAACCGGTTGTTCTAGAAATAATTGAATGTGATGTTGTTGATAAAATTCTTGATATTAAAACAACACTCGTAGAAGTCAATAAAAGTTGATCAAGTCGTTATGCAAATAAAATGATTGTGTAAATGCAGAAATTATCGCCATTTCTGATGAGTGCTTTGTTTTTCTTCAGATATTTTTTTCTTTCAGTAGACTCTTTCCTTTGATGAAATCATCGATGCCGAAGGAATTTTTCGATTTCATTATCAATTCACCTTGCAACAACAAGAACGCTTCAAAGGTAAATAAATTTCTATTCACTAAATATTCTAATACACACTATGCATGTCGATCGTAATCAAAAAGGACATTATGAGAAAATAAAAGACTCTTTCCTCTGTACTTTTTTCAGTGTAACGATCAGATTTGTCATTCTAATATGAAGCATAGAGAAATCACTGTGAAGATAACCATGGTATACTGTTTTCTAATGTGTACCGTTGGCCTTGTCCTTTCAATATACATCTCGCAGACGGTGGGCTGTGATGATGATGATGATGACATCATCTTGCTTGTTTTTCTTTCCTAATTCATAGAAGTGTAAGTATCGAGAATACAAAGTAAATTTCAGACGAAAATAAACGTACTAAAATCATTCGTAACGTGGTAACTCCTCTATCAGTAGTCATTTTGAGCGAACTGTATGAAAAATTTTGAAATTAATCGTTCTTACAAAAGCATTTTAACTTTAGAAGAAATAATACAAATAAATTCGTGTTTGAAAATTGCAAAATGAATCATGAGTACTGTCGAAAGAGAAAAATAAGGCCATTCTCCCTGCAGACATTTCGTCACGTCTTCCAACGAAGAAGAAGACCAACATATTTTGAAATGTCTGTTTTTTTTTAGGATATAAAAAAAGGAATCTCTGGTAATCGAGCTGCAAAAACAGATAAATGGAAGTTGGAACATTGATTCACAACGCAATGATTATAAATGTTACACTTTTACTAATTTTCATGCGACTGAAGGGTAAAAATGACACTTTTCCTCAAGAACTATTTTCAATTCGATTACTTTCTAGAGATACATGGATATCTAAGCTGCGCTGGTGATTTGGTGCCTTGCCGAAATAAGACACATTGTATTCCTATTGAAGATGTTTGCACTACTTTTCGTGATTGTATGACCGGTGATCGGAACGAAAAACCAGTCTGTCAGTATTTACATCAAATTCGATTGTTCCTGTACAATATAGATAACTACTTTTTAGGCCACTATTGCGGTAGAACTTCGAGACAATCAAGAGCATGTCTGTTTCAGATAGATAAAAAGTCGGACTTAGAATTCAACTGTTTATCCAAGAGTGTACTGTGCACTGAAGAGGACGATGAAAAACGTTGTATGAATGGTATTGATAGAGATCCGTATATCTGTGAAAATCTCTGCCGAGAAAATGAAATGCATTGTCCAAGTGGCGAATGTGTTCTTACAAGTCAGGTTGAGATCTATTCTTGATGTAATTTACTGTCTGTTTGAACGGAATATTTCTTTTTCGCTCATATAAAGAAATGTGATCAAAAGAAAGACTGTTACGATGGATTTGATGAAGAAAACTGTCCCCCTGTAACCACACCAGGTAAAAACAAACTTTTTTCGAGTATTTTCTCTCTTAACTATAAATATTCTCTTTTCATGTCAGTTTCTTCGCCAGCCAAAACCAATCCTTCATCTTCAGCGCCAGTTTCATATATTTGTGCACTTTCAGCAACTCCAACACATGCCGTATCTTTGCCAATCGATCATGTTTGTGATGGATAGTAAATAAGACGAAAAATTCGATTTTTATTTCTAATACACATCGAATTAAATCACGTCTTTGTCTTTTTAGTAAAGACTGTCCAATGAACGATGACGAAAGTTATTGTAATAACAAATGCACTTCAAGTTCACCGTGTCCATCAAATTCTGATGCTACTTGTCTTGAACATCCTACTACTCATAAACTTTGCCGATGCAGTAAACCAGGCTACAGAATATCCGCGAATACATCAAAATGTCAAGGTAATTGTCAAATTTTCTTTGAAGTTTTTGCTATCAATTGTTCAATTGTTTTCAAATCAGATTTCGATGAGTGCACTGACTTCTTTCGCGATTATTGCTCATTCAAATGTGCCAATACAGATGGTAGTTACAATTGCTCATGTCCATCGGGTTTCACCTATAATAAAGATACAAAAACATGCCGAAAGGACCATGGTATGCCAACTTGTGTTTAGAATTCGATTGAATATGTTCTCATATTTCGATAAAGATCTGTCTAAGCCGGATTTACTAGTGGTATTGGAAGATCGCATCAATCTGTACAATATTCTCAATTCATCTGATTCCTACACAGCGAATTTACGAAATACTATCAGTGTTACAAACGGTTCTAATATAGCTTATGTACAATATGATCCTCTGCAAAAGTTCGTTATCTACTATGATTATGTTCGACATTCTATTTTGTGGTGAGATATTTGAAGTGTTTGTTATTCACGTTAGTAATGTTCATTTCGATTCTATTTTTTAGCAAAAAGATTGATGATGGAAAAACAATTGTTCTTCTTTCGAATCTCATTGTCCATGGTTTTGTATATAATGTAAACGAGAGAAATCTATTTGTACTTGAAAGACATTCAGACGCCTTACTAATGTATTCTCCAATTACTTGTGACACTCCAAGTAATATTAAGATGCATTCGTGGATATTCGATGATTTAACTGATGGTACCCACGAAATAAGAATGGACATTTTCAATCGAAAACTAATTTTTGCTTCGAAGTTTAATTTTATGATATCCGATATATCTCAACCAAATGTAACGAAGATTGTATTCAATGCGACTTTACCAATCAAACATTTTCTTTATGGTATGAAAATTGACAGTTGTTCAGAGCGACTTTGAATTCTTTTGTTATTAGATTCTTTGTTTGAGCGCGTCTTTTGGACGGAAGCTGATGGTTATGATGGTCAACATTTTTCTGTTTTTACATGCAACAATCAATTTAAGCAATGTCACAATACGTCCTTTCGACTGCCGACTTCGATTTCATTCGGATTTTTTAATGTAAATACTCTATTTGCCATTCAACTAGATTTTTTGTTCATTCAATACCACTATTATACATTTAGGATGCTTTACTCTATTCAACATTAACAAAGAATGCCATAAATGTTTTTCAACTTTATGGCACGCGTCGTTTTACTGATACATTCATGGTGCCAATGGAAACTAAAATTCATTCGTTTCTATTACTCGATCATCAGCAAACTGATCGATTCAATCTATGTAGAACAGCTATACCAGCACGTTGTCCAAATCAACTCTGTTTACAGGTCAATTCCACAAACACTCAGTGTTTATCAATCGATGGCGAAAGAACATCATACAGTCCTAACGAATCAACCAAAGATGATACTACTGTTGCTACAGATACAAGTAAACCAAAGTCATACCGATACCGACCAACGAATACAATCCTTTTCTTTATTATTGCAATTACTTGTGGAATATTTGTAAGTTTGACTTCTCAATTGATTTGTAAAAAAAAGGTTTTCTCTCGATTGAACAGGTGGCAATATTACTCGTCAGAGTTTTCCATCGTCGTTTACTATTCAAGTCCTCTCAAAACCCAAGCGCACAGTTATACATAGCAACTGAGGAACCCAATCTCGATGAATTTGGACTCTCGGATGACCGGGTGAGAAAAGATCCTGCTGTTTACGCGCAAACAACTCTTATCAATAATCCTAGCTTTCTTCTTTTCGGACGTCGTAGAGAGTCTATTTGAAAAATTGATTTGATTTTGTTTGTTTTGTAGAATGGTGACCGGCTTCCATTAACCAATCAATTATATTACTAATTCAATAAACACTAGAGTCTCATACTAACACATACCGTGTCAGCATTTTACTTCAGGATCGCTGGAATTATTTTTCTTCTTCGGTTTTCATACATTCCGATTTTAGGTTTTCCTAAAATGAAGATTTTCTTTGAAATTTTATTTTAAGCGTATGTTTTATTTGATTTCATTGTTATCTGCAAATCCGTACCATCACACCCGTTTTGTAAACATACTAGAATCTCTGTATTGGTTGATTATTCTGTTAATTCTGCTTTTCATCCTTTTGCTACAATAGTATTAAATATAGTTATACCTGTTTTCAATCCTTTGTCTAGTGTAAGGATCACACAAGCCCTGAAAAACAAGTCATACGAACTTTATCCTAGTTATTTCTTTTGTTATGATTTCAAAGAGAATTATATATAAAATGATCTTTATCGTATTCTTACAGTTGATTTAGTCACTCATTGGCAAAGATAAAGTCAACATCATATGAATGAATTTCGGTGACAAAATGATCAAAGAACAAGCTTAAGAGATGAATTCTTTTGTGCAATTTCCATTAGACGTTGTCTGGTGTCACCACCAAGTTGATTGCCTGCGAGATTGAGTAAAGTAAGTGCCTGAAATCTTGTTAAATGTGATCGAAATAAAGATCAAGATTCGATTTACATTGTTTTGACGAAGACCTTGGATCAAATATTGAGCGCCTTGAGATCCAATCTGATTATTTTCCAAATCAAGTAAAGTTAGAGTCTAGAAACAACAGCGCGAAGTTTAAACGAAGTAAATATTTGAAATAACTTTGTTTTGTTGTAAAGCATTGCCGAGAAACCGTGCTCCTAGATTACCGATAAAATTCGACCGAAGTTTTAAACTTGTCAATGTCTAAAGACGGCATTGATCTTATAATAATAAATGAGATATACGTTGTTACGGTATTTTCTTGTAAAACAGCGGAGAGATATTTTAGCCCTTGTGCTCGAATTTGATTTGAACGCAGATTCAATACAGTCAATGTCTATTTGAGAAGTAGTTGTCAACAAAAGTTTCAGTTTCAAACTAACTCGATTTTGTGATAAACTGTTGGACAGATGCTGTACTCCTTGATCACTGATGGTGTTGCATTCAAGATTGATACTGACGAGTGTCTTCAACGTATGCATAGTTAAAAAGGAAAGCCATACAATAGCTAACTTACCGTGTCTTGTTTTAGTATATCTGCAAGATAATGTGCTCCTTGTGGTCCAATAAGATTATGATGAAGATCCAATGTCACTGGTGCCTTTGCAAATATCGAAATTTACTTTGAATTAATGAGAAATACTTTGCAGAAGTTACTGTGTTTTGTTGCAACGTTGCTGCAAGAGTTTTGATATCAGTATCGTTGATTTCAAGCCGAGATAAGTCTAAGTTGATGGAGTTCTGCGAGGAAAGAAAGAATATGTTTGTGATTTCTTGTGTTTCTGACAAGTATTCCAATTGCCAGACAAATACTTACCGGTTTTGTGATCGAAATTCGTGTGAATTCTTTCAATTTATCATTGAACGATGTGGGCGATGAATTTTTCGGTTGTACCATCGTATTCCCAATCAATGGTTTGAGTCTTCGTTTCGGAATCATCGGTTTTGGTGTTGGAATTTGATAATGAGTAGCATTTGGTTGTTGTACACTAGGCAATATTCGTGATGGAATAGGTGGAAGTCTTGGAACAGCATATTTGGACGGAACTTCTTTTAGATGGATAATCGACAAACCATTCCCTGAACTAAAAGAACCCACTACTTCGAATTGACAAGCAAATGGCAGCAAAACATCGGCTTTGGAATAGAATGAATACTGTTGAATATTTTTACTCGACCGACAATCGATAATAAACAATGTTCTTGCTCCGTTTCGTCCTAGAACATCCTCACTATTCAGTTCATCGATCGCGGTTGTACATTTGGTAAATCCCCACCAAGTGAATATTGTTTTAGAGGGATATTGGGTGATTAGATTGAGTTTAATAGAACGATATACAATCGGATATGAGGTATCCGATGGAATTTTGGTCAAAGCAGTCAGAATTAACTTCAAGTACAAATACCATGGTTCCAATAAGACTTCATTCATTGTCTGCAGTGCTGTATCAAGAATAACAGCGAATGATTTGTCTTTTGGTTTCCATTGCAATGTATACAATAAAATTGATGCTGATTCATCAATTGTACAGTCATCGGATAGAACATGTACAGCTTTTTTTACAGTCGTCACCATTTTTTTCACTTCGGGAACGAAGGACGCAACAGGGGCGGTTGCTTCTTCCAACGAAACAATCGGCAGTTTTTCATATTCTCGAATGAATGAAATGATTCTTTTGTGTGGTGCATTGAACAAGTTCGAAATCTCTTCAGATGTGTCGCTGTGATTAGTAACCATCTACAACCAAAACCTTCAATAGAGAAAAAGTTTATCTCCGATGAAGAATAGTTTAGTTTTGTTGTTATATTACATTTTCGTTATCTCGAAAAATTCTGTAAATTTTTCTTTGCACATGTGTTCTTGATGCACTACTCTCGAAACACTAAGATGGGGCGTTTTGTCACACATATTTAGTAAACAGAAAAGAGAATTCTCAAATAGAGTTTTCATCATCTTGTTTATTTCTTTCTTTCTAGATAGTTTTCTTCGTATAACAAGCCATCATCATGGTTAACATGCAAAAACAACAACAACAACAGAAATAGAATAAACATGTCCACTGTACAGAAAACGAATATACAAACAAAAAATACAATAAATATGTACAAACTAAATATAATACAAAACTAAACCCATCATTCATTCGTACAAATGTGTCTGACCATGGTTAGTTCGACTTCCAACACACGCCTTACAACGGCAACATCCTCCAAATAAAGATCGATCAATCGATTGAATGAGTAAATACGGTTTCAACAACGATTTTTGTTTCACATGTGCTTGATAGACCTACAAGAAGCGATCATAGTTCACGAATAGAGGAGTAAATGCCACTGCTTCTTACCTGCATACTACGACCATTGATAACTTGTCCATCCATTGCTTGGATAGCTTGGATTGCATCGGCTTGCCTAGGATAGGTCGATTTATTATTCGATATGATACTGAAAAATTGAACACATACTTTTCGAAAGTAACAAATCCATAGCCACGGGATTGACCATTTCGTAATGGAATTTCTACATCGTACACTTGACCGAACACCTATGTAAAATTCAATAGGTTAGAATTGAGAAGAAAACTCATATGAAATAGTACATACACTGAAGATTTTTTCAAGTTCAATAGTTGACCAATAATATGGAATATTCGAAATCCAAAGACGCATTGGTGCCGATTGTGTTTTCTGAAGAAAAAAAAATAATGACATGAACAAATGAATGGTTCAGGTGAAGCGTATACTTGTAAAGGATAACACATGCTTGGTGATGGTTTGGTTGATTGTTGAAGACGAAACATATTGCTTGCCAGTAAAACAAATGATGGGAAGATAATGCAAAGAAGATGTGCTTTATATACCCATCATTAGCTATCATAGCTCAATAAAGAACAAAAGGCAACCAAGAAGTAACCGTTACGTATTCAAACGCGACCTAACCGTTACGGACGTATAGGTTGATTTTCAAATACAACGGATAAGTTAATAGCCTGTATTCGTTTCTATGTCGGCAGTGAGAGATCAAAGCGGCACTTTGAACTTGGTTAGTCTGGAATATATCCAATAGCCGTGTACAACGATCGGTCAGCCGATCTCGACTAGCGCGAAATGTTTGCTCTTTGATCAATAAAGTCGTTTGAAAACGCATTGTTACCAGAAACTGTATGAGCTTTTTCACATGTTCGTGAAAGTGATATCGATCTTGGTGAATTACGAAGACGTAGATTGATTTAATGTCTATAGATTTTTTCTTCGATTTCGCAATCGAAGGGCATTTAAAGTTAATCGCAATCAATAGAAAATCTGATCTGTCTCTCGTTTCTACATATGCACAGCTACTTGGATAACTGAAGATTGTGCAATTAATGATGAAAACTCTTCTCAAGCTCAGTTGAGATCAGAAATTATCTGAAAAGGAAATATTTATTTCTCTTGAAGAAGAAAATTCAGGACGAATTTATTTGCAAATACGATTTTCAAATCAATCTATTTACTCTATGTGAAAACAGAACGGTAAAATTGATATTTAATTCAAGTCCATCTCTCTGCCAATTGATCTTGAAAATTCATCTATTGATCACTTCGACAACAAGTCAAAGATCTCATTTCAAAATCAATATATCCTACACTCGGTTTTTTTCATCACCAAAATCTATGAAATCAAATTTCTGATCATTTGAAGATTTATAACAAAACGAGAATCACATCATGACTACAATCCATAACTACACAACACGGCAAGCTGTAAACTTTCCAATAAATATCTTATCAGTTAATTTTTTACGGCGAACTTTCGTATATTTAGGCTTCCATTGGTCTTCAACCTGGCAATTTAATTGGTGAAACGCATTATATCACTGAAAGTCAAATAACACCACCGATAAAGCAGCGAGTTCGAAGTAGAAAACTTCTCAGCGTAAGATGCCAAATACAATTCTTGATTTCATCACAAATTCCTCTCTTTTACGTAGACGAATATAAGTCGATGTCAATGCTGTTGTCCACCGATCGCATCATCTCTGTGTCGTTCATGTCTATGTCCTTGTTGGGCATACCTACTCATTGGTCTTCTCCTAACTCTACTGTTAGCAGCTTTAGCTGTTGAGATCGGTCTATTAACTCGTAAGCTTTCTCGGCTTACAATTGTCGTCTCTATGGTTCCGATTGATTCGTTTTAGGTGAGAAAATCATCTATCGAAGAGTAGTTTGTAATAATATATACAATTCAAGCTACATCATAGATCGAAATGACAATGACACAGTAACAGTGTATACGTCTACAAGTGAACCATGTGGCAATCGACCGGATGGAGCTATACTCGATTCAGGATCATCCGTTTGGTCATCTTTTACATATATATTTCTTCTCATCAATTTTATTGCTTATTTAATTAACTACTGAATGGATTTCTTTCTAGTGCATGAAAGATTATGAACATTTTTTTCTTTTTTCCCTGAATCTTTTCTCTTCGATCTATAAATAAAAATATTCATTGACACGAGAGGGCGCCAGTTCGATGATAAATTAGAAAAAATATTTCCATTTTCTCTCAGAAAATGCTAGATGTACAATCTAATTTGTAGATATGTGAAATGTAGTTAAATTTATGGCAAATTCAAGTCTTACCATTGTGTTCGTTGCTTAGCAACGAGAAACAAATTTTTTCTGCGTATTATGTCGTTCCGTTGTTGTTGTATTTATCAATTTCTATAACAATTTTTCAACATGTTTCAAACGAGCGCACTTCGTCGACCATTTGGTCATCAAACATTGATCTACAATTGGCAGGAAGAACGTGCCGACATAAAAAAATGAGCGANGAATCCGAAGAACAATATAGCATGGCTTTACGAAGTTTCTTAGAATCTATTGAAAAAATGATAAGTAAGTTCTAAGTGAATCTTATCGGACACGGATTGATCGATTTATTTTAGAAATGCACACGTTAACAATCGATAAACTACTTGATCAATATGAAAAAGACGTCGAACAGGTGAAATTTGAATTTCTCGATGAACGTGAAAGGATCATTCGAGATCACAATGTATCAAAAACGGAATTACAAGATATTATCTACAATATGGAAAAAACATTTCTCGATACCGAAACAGCAGCTGAACAAAACTTTCAAGCGAACATGGAAGAGCTACGTGACCGAGTTCGTTTTCTCTTTGTGATCCGGACGTTCATTCTTTTGATTTTCTTCTAGTATCGAGAAGATATTCAACAGTATCAAAGCGAAGTTGAAAAACGTACACAAGACCTACAGAATGAAATGACATCATTACAAACGACGTATAGAGAGGAAACAAAAGATAGAAAAGCTCAATATCAAGAGTATAAGATGAAAGATGAGAAAAGTTCGAAAGACATTCGCGAAGCGACGATCTATATCAACCGAATGACTGTAAGTAACAAAGAAAAACACGTCGTTATCATCATTCTTGTCATTCTAGGAAAAAATCAACAATATTAAAGCACAAATAGCATCATTAGAAGCGAATCATCAATCTCGAATGCAAAAAGTTCAACAAGTAAATTTCATTAGATTTGATGGGTTTATATCGAAATG
Source organism: Adineta ricciae (assembly GCA_905250025.1). NCBI lineage: Eukaryota > Metazoa > Rotifera > Eurotatoria > Adinetida > Adinetidae > Adineta > Adineta ricciae. Next base: position 104,698 of record CAJNOJ010000283.1, read on the forward strand.
TTTTATTTAGGAAAAAGATAGTATGAAACAATATCTTCGTGATTTGAAATTTCAATTATCCGAAATGCAAGAAGAATTACATCGTCGATTAGTTAAACTGGCATTAACATGCGATGCAACGCAGAAGAAATTAGAAAAACGAGTTAAAACTGCGGAAACTATTTTAACATTTGCCGAAATGTGTCGTAAATTAGAAGCCGAAGAAGAGAAAGTCCTTCCGTTTTATACATCAACCTTAACTGAAGAAGAACGAGCAGAAGTCGATGCCGCTTTCTACGAACAACCTTTCGAAGAATTAGCTAAAGTGAGTTGTTCTTTCCAGTACTTCTTTTATATCGACTCGTTCGTCTTTCAAAGGATATGTATACCTATGATTCATTGGAAACATTTTGGAAGCGATTTGGCAAAGTGTCTTTGGATAAACTCGCTTTGGAAAAAGAACGAAGTATTTTACATTCAGAAAACATGCAATTAAAAATGTTATTGAAACAGTATCTCGATGGTATATCAGTTAATGATGAAATCATGAGTCAAACTAATCCATTGATGATCTATTCATCCAGACGTGTACTTGAGTACGTATTCGATTTTGTTTGTTAGTCGTATATCGAATGATTTTCTTGTAGAAGTCAGTCGACTACAAATCAGTTACCAACTACTCGACCGATAAAAGTGGTTATTGAAGCTCAGCATGTGAAAAGCGCCTTTTGATATGTCTATTTGATCTTGTATACGTCTTTTGTCTGTTTTCATATATATTTTGCGTAGTCCGTCTTTTCGTATTTTCTAATATGAATATCCTCTACTTGATAAAATGAAATCTTTTTCATACGTGAAAGAAACGAGGAATTAAAGATTATATTTGAACTTTCTCTTGTAAGTGTTTTTTATAATCTCTATAAAATCGAACATCCGTATCGTTTTCATCTCGTGTTAACAGTAAACGTTGAATGGCTTCGTCCGTTCCTTCGATTGCTTCAGGCAATCGTTGTAAACGTTCAAGTACAGTAGCCATACTGTAATATGTTACAGCAACGGTTGCGTGGTTCGACGGATGTAATTTCAACTCAATTTCCAGACATTTCTGATAATTTTCTAATGCTTTGTAATACTGATTAAGTCGAAATTGTGCTCCAGCAAGATTGTGATATTTTGTGGAAAGTTCAAGATCGTTTCCATTTGGATACAATCGTTGACGAATTTGTAAGTCACGTTGAAGATAAGGTAGTGCTTCTTCGTATTTACCTTGCTTCACAAGTACTGAAGCGATGTTACCAGCATAAGCAACAATGGAATCTAAGTCAGGATTTGACGATAGAACTTGTATATCATATGCTTTTCGATGGAAGTCAAGCGCTTCGGTATCCAGTCCTTGTTTATGATAAATACTTCCCATATTATTATATGCTGGAGTTAGTTTTAGATCATCAGGTGGCAAAACACGTAAGTAGATTTGAAGAGATTTTTGTGATTGTTGAAGTGCACGATCGTATTGCTTTTCTTCGTAATAATAACAGCAAAGTATATGATATAAACCTCCGATAGTTAAATTCACTTTCGGGTCTTGTATGACTAATGGATGATTGCTTAGTATATCGCAAACATATTCCATATTATGAATATCTTTCACATGTTTCATTAATTTGACGATTCGAAGTAAGAGAAATGAATCATGAATTGTTGCATAAATATTCTTTGTTATTTCTTTTGTGATAATAAATAAATCTGCGTTAACTGAAAGTTTTATGACCGGAATGGTTCTATCCCTTTTTTTGACACTTGAAATACGAAATACAGTTGCAGCTGGAAGAAGTAGTTCTTCTGTATTATTTTGAAGTTCAATCATAGGTATTTGTACGTCCAGCTTCATTTGAAATAGAACGAAGATAACATCGGATTCTGGAGATGATGACTTCGATTTTTGTTGTTGCTGTTCTGTCGTGTCTTTAGTTTTATGTGCAAAGAGAAAGGTATTGAAGATCATGAGACCACCATTATTTTTTAATAGTGTTTCATACAGATTATGAGAGACATACTGAGCTCGATAGATCGTTGTTGGTATTGACAAAAGATTTGACTTCATTTGATGTTGAAGATGTTGTATATAGAAGCGAAGTTTAAAGAGAATATACGGATCAGGTAAACGAAATGCTCGAAACAACATTTTGAATAGAAACGTCTTCTGGCGTGTGTACCATCTAACAGCTTCTTGTGGTCGAAAATCATGCTCAAATTCATCAATAAATTTTAATTGTATTTCATTTCCAGCATATTGTTCACGGCAGAAATCTAACATATCCTTCTGTAAATCAGTTGTATCATCCGTCTCCAGTATCAAATCTTTCAACATTTGAGTATAAATAAGATTTTTATTAATATTCGTATCATTAGACAAGACGGATGAAATTGCTGTTAGATTAGTTGTAAATGACACTAGGTCTATTTCTAGTTGACGGCATACTTGTCCCAAATTAGTATGAATGCCTCGAAGTTTTAGAGAATTATGTGCTTCTTTTGGACCATCGTCGACAATGTATATTGAGTGAAGTTGTGATAGATCACGGATGTGTTGTGGTAAATTTTCTAGAGCTGTTTTTGATAAAATCATGATGATTTGTTCTTGAACGATATCGGTTATGTAATCGATACAGGACTTATCAATCGTATTGTCGATTATTAACCCTGAATTGATAAGTCCCCGTAATTGAATTTTATCATAATCGGATATTTCGATAGTACTGTCCAAAATGTAAACAAAATTTTCGACATTTTTCTCAATTAGATGACAATTGGTTGGTAGTGAATTTTGTAACGGTGGTGGAGTTTCTATAAGACGAATAATATGTTGAATCAGATGAAATGAAGGAGAAGCAAACCTTGTGATGAAATCGATTTGGATGTCTGACGAGATGTTTCGACATCTTCGGTACTATTCGTATTAGTTGTTGATCTATATGTTTTCAATGAACTGGCGTCCGTGTGAATGATCCAATCTTGGATATCTTGATTTTGATTGGAGGATTTCGGCGATTCTTTTCCTTCTACAGAAAAAATAATTTTGTGCAAAGAAAATCACTTAGAATGTGTTAGTCTCACGAATAGATTTTGGATTGTGTCCAACAGTATCATCGGTACTAGTCGATGAGGCATGGGAGTTGGATAGTGTCTGTTCAGTATATGATTCCCTATCATTATTCAATGCTAATTCCAGAAGATGAAAATCAACGGATTCTGATCTGTCTAGAAAAAAAGACGCGAAGATGTCACCATTTCGTATGCAAATTCTTGTGAATTTTAGCACCTGTAGTGACTGATTTGCAGCGTTCCATTTGTGTACCACCCTTTTCTGTGAACAACAAATGAAACTTAGAAAAAAATGCGCTGTCATGCTCTAAGTGCTCTTTACCATAATCATAAATTGAATTTGTAGTCATTGATTGTCTTTTTGATTGTGTGTTCTATGATAAATCAACAGATTTTCAGTTGAATGAAAATCAGTCGGAAAAGAAATTACTTTTATGTATCGGCGAGCTTCCTTAAGATGCGAATTCTGTTGATTGGAAGATTCATTAGGAGGTTTATAAGCCGAATTTGTAAATCGGGATGGAGATGGCAACTTGTATTGACGTATTTGTTGAGAATGATTATCCACTGACTAAAATGAATCGACACAAATGCAAAGAACATTAATATTATTCATCTTGTGCTACAACAAATCTCCGAACTTACATTAATTGCCGTCGAATTACTGCTCTTTGGTGATAATATTTTCCGAGAATATCTACTTCGACATCTGATGAAAGTCGACGTAGTACTTTTGTTTTTATCCGAAAGACATTCAACTCACTTTTCACATGAACTAACATTTTGAATTCGTTTCACTAAAAATTGATCATGTTCACTAGGAAGGCATTGTTGTCTACTGTAATGATATTCACAACAATCATTTAGTAGACTATGAACTAATCCTTTTGTGTAGTAAACTAATGCTAAAGGAGATGTTGCCCGACGTTGAATTTGAAACGAAAAGGAATCTAGAAAATATATATGATGAATAAAGTCCATCGATAATCGTAACATACCGCCTTTGGCTAGAAATCCTCGATACACGATTGTATTATCACCAGTACTATGCTGTTGTACAATAACGATCTCATGACGAATGGTTCGTGTGCTGTAATTAATAGGTTTCAATCCATAAGACATGGTTATTTTACATCTACGATTTTCTGTCGAATTTGTATCGAGTTGATTTGGCTAGATGATGATGATATTTTGCACAAGATGTTAGAATTATATGATGAAAGCTCACTTGATTAGTACCAATACGTTCCGAATCAAATTCTGGCGTGTTCTCTTCAAGTCTTGATTTTCTAACATGCGCAGAAGTGACTCGTGGCTGCTGTTCACTCTTATAATCGATTTTCTATAATAAAATAGCAATAATATCTTGACAATGATCCCTCATATGTTACCTTCGCATACGTAGGTGCACTTTTCTCGCGCAATTTTTCATTTTCAGTTGATTGTTTTCGGTGGCGTCTGTCAAGAAGCTGATCAAAACGAAAGTAAATATTTCAAACAATATCCTTTGTCTTTACTTGAAAATTATCAAAGGCAGCTCGACGTGAAGCGATTTCAAATCGATGATAACGACTAAGCCGATTATTTTCATTGTTTTTCAAAGCACTAAACAATCTTTAATCTAACAAAAACTATTGAAACGAGAAGATTCTCAACCGTAAAAGACTTTCTGGTGTAACGGTATCATCTTCTCTGCGTTGGCGTTTTCGAGGAGACAGTGCACAAATAGGTGCATTCTGAGAAACAACTTGTCCATGACTATTGATCTAAACATCAAACAAAAAATTCTTAATGCAGATGAATTCCAAAAGACCGAATTTTCCTGATTACCAAACCAGCATGACGAAGTTGAGGTCGAACATAAGGTGAGGTAATCACTGCTTGAAGGCGATAATCTTTTTTAGTATAACCTGACCTAGTGAAACCGTATAGGGAACACTTTTGAGATATGATCGTTGCGTACGATTCGTATTTACCGTGTTTGATTTCTATCCATCATCGGTCAGCTTATTCTCTCTGAGAATTTCGTAGTGTTTTCGATGCAAAAGTGCCAGTTATTTATTTCGAAGCGCGTCGACAAGTGCACACCATAACACTGTGATGTTTCTTGCTATTTTTACCCGTGCCGAAAAGAACAAGTAATGGAAATATCTGCAGCATTTCTTGAGTAAACAATTGAAATTCAATGAAAAAGTTTTAATAGAATTGTCCGTTTGTATGTTTTTCTAATGAAGAAGAATAATAGTGTTCGAAAGGTAATTTATGAATTAAATATTATATTTTAGATAAAGAACAAGAGAAAAAACGAAGCAATGAAGTGTCGGGTACGATTTATTTACAAAAAAAAGAGAGAAAAGTAAATAAACTTACTTCATACAATTTAAATAGAAAAGAAATTTTCGCCCATTTGCAACACTTGTTCAAACAGTTGCTTTGACCTCTTCTATAGAGATAAGATAATTGACGAAACTCTTACGCGAATTCAAACGTACACTAGTAAATGCATCAGTACGAAACATTCTCAGATTTTTTTGTCTGTATAGATTGTGTCATGATGATTGAACATGCTGTTAATTGAAAGAAATTTAGAAACATCAGTATTCAATTTTGATTAAACAGCTCCAAACATACTTGCATCTCGTTATGACCACGATCTTGACTATCTACTTGCCATTTAGAATTCTTGTGGCTAGCAATTACGATTGAATTAATAAATGACTGACGAACTATTTTTCCGCTTGAATTTGTATATTTCTAATATGACGTTTTACCATGGTTGATAAAGTCGGTGTACTTAATATAAACCCATATACATGTGTATTAACGCATTTGTTCTCATAATAAATATAAAAACTACCAAATCTAAGTATCATCCGTCTCTTGAAAAGAAGTGGATTTGTAGGTTAAATGTACTTTCCAATAATCAGTGTGTACTATAAACTTTGGCGTGTGGGTACAAACTGATTAAGTTATTCTCTTTTATAAATCACAATAATCAATTGGGTTGAGACAAATAATTTATATGAATCAGAATTGAATAGATTGTTTAATCACACTGCTGTAATAGAGGATGTGTTTGTTCATTTGATAACATGAGTGCGTTTCTTGTTCAAAGAAATCTCGATAATAAGGAACATCTGTGTGATTCCGCCTCGATGGAATTAGACGAGCTTCCATAAATGAAACGTTGCGATCCATTTTCCTTCTGAATAGATTCACTTGATAATTAGAGATAAAAAGAAAGAGTTAGTTAAAAAGAACACTAATTAGTAAGAAATAATGTCGACAGAAAGATCATAAGCAAATTAAATTCCAAATACGTCAGTTGTTAATTCAAGCCAACAAATTCAAAAAACGTCATATCTCTCCTTTTTTAATCTTTTTTTTCTGACACCACGTCATTCCGCACTCATGTTTCTGATGTTCAGTTCAGCTTTCGCCTAGGTACCAACATTCACACAAGACTCGTACGCTTCGAACGTGCCACTTTCTGTTAGTCTCACGAAGTATGTACCATTGAACATTCACATCCTTCGTAAGAACAAAATATTACATTCGATACATTGTATGTCTTATTAGTGGGTGTGTGTCACCTAGTTTTCGTTATATATCATGCGCTAAGATTGGATATAGATATCATGAACTTCGCTAATAGACTTCCTTTCTTTGGAACAGTGTACCAGTTATTTATACTTGCATATTTCCTAATTTATAGAAGTAAATAAGGAAATGTTTTCTTCAGACATCTGATGAATGAAGAGATCATTGATAATTGAGAACTATTTTTTCCCCAGCTTGAGCTGTCAATAAAACGTGTAAAGCAACAGCTAGGTAGAATTGTTTTAAAAGAATGTGAACCCACGATATGATAAACTGTTTGACATTAGAAAGAAAACGTGCTGCGAATTTTACAAACTGTATTAGCGTTGTTGCCAATCACTGAGCGGATCTATTGAATACTGGAGTATAGTTCATTTCACCTAATCTTTTAGAAAAATCTCATAAGCAGATTAATATACTACGCATATTACTTGGTGTTAGAATTGATTACACAGTTGCTTACAGACTTGGTTTCGCGTAATCCAACTCAATAAAGTCTCTGCATTCTACTTGTTTAAGATAAAAATGTTTGATGACACCGTTGTGCACACACCAACTCTCCATGTTATTCTAACTATTATATCACTCATCGCAACGATTATTGGCACAGCGATTTCTTTTATGATCTTAACTTGCACTTTGTTACGAAAAGAAACATTCACCAATGTTCGACTAATGTTATGTACGAATAATTATATTGCAGTATTTTTTGTTGGCATTGTTGAAATCGTGCATCTCGTCATTGTTACTCAAAGTGATTTTGGCATTACTGTCATTAACATCGAAACCTTAGGATGTCGAATTCGAGCTTATATATTGTTTTCATGTCTGTCTGTTGTGTATCTGGCATGTGTATTGCAGGTAAGTTAAAAATTGAGCCATACTCTGACTATTTTGACGCATCCATCTATATAGGCGATGTTTTGTCTTTTTCGTATTATTTATCCATCTGTTTTATGGGTCACCGAACCACGTATTTGTCTAGGGATTATTCTATTGAGTTGGATCGTCTCATTTACTTTAGTCAGTCCTCTGCTGATTTTACATGGTCAAAGACTAATTCCAGGCGAATATACTTGCCGCGTCCCGAAGGATGATTCGTTTAGCATTGCTTATTCAACATTGATTGTCTATGGTATACCATTTAGTACTCTGGCGTATATTTATTTTCAAATCCATCGATTTCTACGAATTCAAGCAATGTCAACACTTATTGTCAGTGTACGAACACATCGAGATCGTCATCGATATGTTACTGTCTTTCGTCGTATTATTGTCACTGTTATGTTATTAGGTGCTTTTGGAATGCCAAATTCAGTGATGCTTATCATATTAGCTATAAAAGGCGAACTTATTTCATCATTCTACCGTATTCTTGATATGAGTTTTGCGGCATTGGTACTGACATTGAGTATTGCACTTTTATATATTAATCCACATCTGAAGAGAAAAGTCAAATCGATTCAGCACCAACAACATAAGTCCAATAATCGATAAATACGAATCAAGCTCATGTAATTCGAAAACTGTTAATATGATGACAAGAGAAGTTTTTTACTTATGTATTATTGATTTTTTCATATAAAAATAATGAAAATACGATGACTTATTATCGCTAGTTTCATTTGTAAATATAAAACATTTTACCAGGTTGTTTTTTCGTAAAGAGTATTACATCCAATACACAGAGACGAACGTATCAGGTTGTCGTGCTTGAGCGTTCTTTTTCTTTTACTTCCATTGTGACACGTGTCATACTCGCTGTCTTGGTTTTTTCCATTTTGTCGTATGGCGAACGCAAGTCAGCCACTTCCTACAGCTAACGTCGTATGGAATAATTTATTGGACGATATTGAACATCTCTTTCAATATCAAACAATTCGATATTCGAAATGGATGACTCTTTACACGTCTGATAGCATTCGAATTATAGGCGTATAAGAAAACGATCTCGTTTTTTTTCTATTTAGCCATATTTTTGATTATTGTACAAAAAGAACACAATTATCCGACAATCAAATTTTATATCAACAATTTGAAGAATATCTTGAGAACTATCTAGAAAGGTTTTGTCAAGTAAATCTTTCTTTTGATTTTTATTTGAAATTTTTTAAGCATGGACTTCTATAGTCTGCCCTTCAATCACCAGAACTAAACTTTCTTGAATGCTACGTAAACCAGTGGCGAAGATACTGCCGTTCCAGTAAAATCTTGCATGGTATTTGTTCGTACTTTCATCGTTCTTATGTTCATCGAGAACGAAATAGCGGTAATGATCGTATTCAGGAGATCTACCCGGTACGTCATTAACGTCATTAGATATATTCTTAGTATTTCACTTTAGTTAGCCATGCAAATGTGGCAAAACATTGCCTGTCGGACGTTTCATACTCATCTCGCATTTATTTGCTTGAATATGATTCATGGTGAACGACAACATCAAGTTATCGATCGAGAACTTCTTCGAAGCGTTATTCAGACATATAGTAGATAGTGATCGAACAGAGTCGTCTTTAAATTTCTTTCCGTGTTTATTTTAGTCTCATTTTATGTGGATGAAAGTCGAATTACATTGGATACGGATGAGAACCTATTAAATATCTATCAAGAATATTTCGAAGAACAGTTTCTACATGATACCATTGAATTTTATCGATCGGAAATAATGAAACATCTTCAAGAACAATCCATCCTCGAATATATTCTAAAGGTTACTAACTAAAACATTCGTTCTTATACATAAAAGTAAATTTTTCTGACACATAACTTAGATTCCTCAATATATTAACGAAGAAGTTTACCGAGCAACGTTTTACTTACATCCATCGACAATTGAAAAGCTAATCAAAAGTCTTGAACAAGTATTTATTTGCGATCAATTGACAATCATCTATTCCGAAGCCAAAATACTCGTACATAATGAAGATATTTCCAGTAATGAAAACAAATTTGACTTCACAGTTGATATGATAGGCTTTCTATTCCAGATTTGAACCATTTATATCAGATAATCATGCGTGTAAAAACTACCAAAGTTGAATTAATAGAAATCGTAGAAACACATATTTATCAAACAGCAATCGAGACAATCCAACGAATTAGTCCATTATCTACCATCGTAAATTCTTCGATTCTAAATTATCAAATATCATTTTGCGGTTTGCTTAGGACTTACACGTTTACATTGAAACGATCCATAATCTCCATGACAAATATCTCGTATTTTGTCAGAAAGTATTTGATAATGATTCAGATCTTATTAATGTTTTCCATCGAGTAAATACTTTCATTTTTTTGCAGCAGTTTCTCTTATGTATATACTTAGACTTGTCGCAGATTTATTAATGATAATGTCATTGTTCGTGCAATGGGCAACACAACAAAAATGTCCGAGCATTTAGCGTATTACTGTGATAAACTTCTGAGAAAAACGTTAGAATATTTTCCAATTAATTATTTATAATTTTCTTGTAAATTTAGAATGAAAAAGGAAACCAATGCGGAGAACATTTTTCCTCAAATTAAGGTATATGTTCTGTAACACTAATAATACTCATATTCCAAATATTTTTATAGACTTTGATATACTATATCTTTGATAAAGATATCTTTATAAAACTGTATTCGAGACTTTTAGCTAAACGACTACTCAATCAGTCGAACGTGGGAATCGAACATGAAAAACTAATGGTTTCTTATATTAAAGTGAGTAATTTCATGTCAATAGTATTTTTCAGTTTTCTTCGTACGTGAACGTTTAGGATACTTGTGGATATATGTGTACCCTTCGGATGATACAAATGTGTCGTGATATTGAAACTAGTGTCAACGTTCTTTGTCAATATCATAAATATTGTCAAGAGAAACAATTTTCTACGAAAAGTTGAGTAATAGAAATGCAAATTGCTTTATAATTACCCGTTCTGTTTTAGTTAAGTTCAATGCTATGATACTGAAATCGGAATTTTGGTCATTTTCGAAAGCACACAATGTTATTCTTCCCTATGATTTCAATCATATCATAGACTATTTTACCAACTTTTACAACTGTGTTTACAGTGGACGGAAGTTGATATGGTTTCATCAGCATTCGAAGGGTGAATTACAAGGATATTTTCAGAATAGGATGTACACATTTCAAGTAAAAATGAGTATAGCGAAATGATTCTCGTTTCTTGATGGAATATTCAGGTATCAGTCTATCAATTGATCATACTTTTACTATTTAACAATCTCTCGGAGTATTCCGTGAAAAGAATTCAAGAAGAAACACAAATTCAACTTGATACACTGCTACAAATTTTAAACGTATTATTCAGATCAAAGATTTTAACATTGAAAAAGTCTGTTGATCAACAGGAATTGCATCTTGATGCTATCGTACAATTGCATGAAGATTACACTAAGTACACAGCAGTTTTTTACTAATAGATATTATTTATATGTGCGCAATTCTTCAGTGATAAACTTCGAGTGAGTTTAAACATTCCAGTAAAATCTGTCGAACAAAACGATGCAAAAGCTTTCCAAGAGGAGATTGACCATGATCGAACGATGATGATTCAAGTTTGTCTTACTAGAACGTTTATTTGGGAACAATTTGTTATGTTTAGGCTACGATTGTACGAATAATGAAACAAAACGTGGCAATGGATGAAAATCTTTTGATACAGAAAGTCATAGAACAACTTACTTCGTATTCTAATGTTGATGTTTCTGTGATCAAGGTACGAGATGAGTTTTTAATATCTACTCTCGATTTGGTTTCTCTTGGATATTTAGAAATGCGTTAAGATTCTGATTGAAAAAGAATATCTTGAACAATACGCTGAACAAACCAATATTCTTCTTTATAAAGCTTAAATAACAATCGCTTTGTCTTTTTCAATTGATTTAATCTCACAGGAGTTTAAAAGTATGAGCGATTCTTTAATATAATAAAACATTAGTACTTGATTGTATATAATCAAGAAACAGCAATGTTTGCCATTCTTTTTCATAGAAAAGACTATTCTATCAGGTCAACATTAATGTTTATTCCCTATATTGGTCAACCAACAGATGTCACTTCTCTTTTCTCTGCTAATAGAAATAAGACATTTTCTATTGAATTCTCAAACATCCAATAAAATCCGCCCTATTTATTTTATTGTTGTCTTGTTGAACACGTGCGTGCTGACTGACTGACATATAGTCTTAAAATCGTTTGTCTTCAGCAAAATGAATACTCGAGTATCTATGTCCGATGCTCTATCAAATGTAGAAGTTCTCTACGAACTTCCACTTATTGATTCACAGCCGAGTGTTGAAGGTGCTAATAATGCGATTGTCTACGAAGCCAATCTCGATACCAACTTCGAAGATAAAACGGCCTATATAACTGGAATATCGAAATATATTGAAGAAGCTGTTTTACATGCAAATCTGGTAAGACTAAATCTCGATTTACTTTTGTGAATAATTGATCGATTCTTTTCTATTCAGAGTCTTCTACTTGAACAAGGTTATCAACATGCAATGACCCTCTATACCTGGCGATGTTGTTCACGAGCGATACCGACGGTAAATATCGGAAAAGATTCTCCTAGATTCATTTGATGAATGTCTATAAATTCATTTCCCTAGTTTCTTTACCATGTACATTGTAAGTTCGAGTGTGCGCTCTAACGTGATTTCCCTGCTTATTCTACTTTTTTTTCTAATGGGAGTGGAGCATTTGCTTAAGATTTTTCATTTGAACGTGATAGACTATATTAATGTTTATGTAGGTTAAATCACCGGAACAACCGAATCGAATTGAAATCTACGAGAAAACTGTGGAAGCATTACAACCAGAAGTTGCAAAACTCATGGCGATTATGCATTTTTCTGTGAGAAGTCATTTTGCTGAATTCAAATGTATAATAATGTTCCATGTTTAGATGAATGCTGTTGATACATTCTGTAATCAAGTTCGACGTTTGTGTCATCATGAGAAACGCAAAGAATTTGTTAGTGAAGCGTATCTATTGACTTTGGGAGAATTCATCAATATGTTTGCGGTACTTGATGAATTGAAAAACATGAAATCATCTGTTAAAAATGATTATTCAGCTTATCGACGGTAAGAACGAAGAGAAATTGATGAGTGAATCAAAATTTCTATTCTAGAGCTGCTCAATTTCTACGAGTGATCAGTGATTCCACTGCACTGACTGAATCACAGAATCTATCCATGTTCTTAGCAACAAATGATAAAATTCGCACTATGCTCAAAACATCTTTAGCTCAAATCGAAGGTAGAATAATCTTTCTATTCATTTTCATACAATAAAATTTCAATCTATATCAGGTTATGAAGAATTACTTGCTGATGTTGTGAATACAAGTGTACATATGTTTGAAAACAAACTCTATTTGTTACCGAATGAGAAACATATGCTAGTGAAAGTATGTTTCATGTCTGAGAAGTGTAATTCGAAAAATAATTTTGTTTGATGATAGGTCATTGGTTTCAGTTTATTTCTGATTGATTCCACAGCGTGTAATATCAATAAACTGGATGGAAAGAAAAAAATCAATGTGAGCCGTATCGATAAAATCTTTAAGGTAATATGTTAGAAGAAGAAACATATTGAAATTTTCTTATACGATCCATCGGAAACAATTTAGACTGTCGAAGTTGTTCCATTGTATGGTGATATGCAGATTGCACCGTTTAATTACATAAAAAAGTCGCCGAATTTCGATCCGAGTAAATGGCCGATTTGTAATGATGCATCGTCATCATCAATGCAAGGAAACCTCCTTATGCAACTACCAGAAATTCGAGAGGAACACGAACGATTCATTGCTGATTTAGCTCGATATACAAATGAGGTAATACATTCTTCCTGAATTTAGTACAAGACATATCCACTTTTTGTTTGTTTTCTTATAGGGTGCAATACAAAAAGTTATGAAACGAACTGACCAAGAAATGAAATATTTGTATAATATGGCGTTGACAGGTTTACAATTATTATCCAAATGGACTAATTCGATCCTTGAATTGTAAATCGATATCATGTCAAAGCGCTGAATCTCTAGTAACGATTTGTTCTGTTCCTAGATATTGCTGGAAACTTCTTCATCCAGCCGATTATCGTAAAAATACAAGTAAATACGAAGATGATGGCGAAGAATATGAACGTGCTACACGATATAATTATTCGAGTCAAGAAAAGTTTGCTATGGTGGAAATTCTTTCTTTGATCAAAGGCTTACAATTACAAATGAATCGATTGACAGAAACATTTCACGAAGCCATATGCTCAACAACATACAATGAATTGCAATTGTTTGTTCAAGTTCACATCCGGGATATGATTAAAAAAGTAACACAAAAGAAAAGGGATCTAACGAAAAGGTTCGTATTCGATTTTGATGTGCAATGATAATGTTATTGGTTCTTTAGTATTCTGATTGCGGTGAGAGATACATGTGTGGATTGGTTTACTGGAAATGGTGAAGCTAATTCGATTGAAGAAGCACTGGCATTAGGTCTGAAATTGAATCAAAATCATGGTAGTAAAAAAGATCATAGTGAATTAAATCAACTGAGATTAAATAAACGTTGTGTGGGACCATCGAGTACTCAGGTTTGTCAATTAGTTCTAAAACGAAATATAATGAAACTATGGACTTTCTTTTAGCTTTATATGGTTCGAACAATGATTGAATCACTTTTAACGGATAAGAGTGGCTATGGAAAACGAACTTTAAGAAAAGATATTGGTAAGCAAACAGCGACTCTTCATGCTAAGAGGATTGTACGTTCTATTGAAATTGATTTGTACTTCAGATTATACCCATTTGTCATTGATTGAACAATTTCATAAACAGTCATTCTTTTGGGATTATCTTCTCAATTTAGACGGTAAATTTAGTTTTAATCAGTTTTTAAGTTATACTATTTATTGCCATTTAGCCACATCGAAAAAGTGTGCTGATTTAAGTCAACTTTGGTATCGAGAATTTTACCTTGAATTAACCATGGGAAGAAAAATTCAAGTAAACAAATCATTTTTCACTTCCATTTTTACTGGATTAAAATTTTCTCTTCTTCATTTATAGTTTCCAATTGAAATGTCAATGCCATGGATTCTTGCTGATCATATTTTAGAATCAACAAAACAGCCAATGATTGAGTAAATTTTCGAAGAATTTTATTTGATGCTGAAATCTTTCTCTCCAATGAATTAGATATGTATTTTATCCAATGGATCTGTACAATGATGCTGCTATGCATGCATTAGTCGTCTTTCGTAAACAATTTCTATATGATGAAATTGAAGCTGAAGTTAATCTATGCTTTGATCAATTGGTTTTCAAATTGAGCGACAAAATTTTCACTCATTTCAAGTGTCTAGCAGCTTGGTAAGCTTATTATACATTAGACGAAAATCTTTTGTTGAGTTGACTCTGTACAATTAAGCATGTTACTCGACAAGAGATATCGTTCGGAATGTCATATGAATGGAATCAAAGTCGTTTTTCCGTCAGCCAATCGTTACGATTCGTTACTTAAACAGCGTCATATTCAAGTAAGGAAACACCGCTCAAATCTTCTTCATTACCATCAGCTATCATTTAGCTTCTCGGTCGTTCAATCGATCTAACGTTTCTACTAACTCAACGTTTAACATTATCTTTTAAAAAATCACTTGAAACTGCTATTCAACGCTTCGAATCTGTTAACATAACAGGAGTCATTGTAAGTTACTGTAAACTTCGAATAATTTTGGTATTCTGTATTTATCCTACAGGAGTTGCAATGTCTACTCGAAGTGAATCGTTTGACTCATGAACTGCTCTCATCATACTTAACATTGGATAGTTTCGAAGCACTTGTCAATGAAGTTAATCACAGTGTTGCAAGTGCGCTTGGCCGTATAACGCTACATATTTTCTGGGAATTAACTTATGACTTTCTTCCACACTATTGCTATAACGGAAGCACAAATCGATTTGTTAAGACACAGCAACCACATGTTAATGAAACAACGCGAGAAAAGATGTCACGAGAAATCCCTGATGTTCAACTATATGGAACAAGGGAACTTAATCAAGCGTATGATATTGTTAATAATCTCTATCGAGGCTTTGTCGGTGTCCAACATTTCCGCGCAATGACTCGATTACTTGGTTATCAAGGTATTGCGGTAGTTATTCAAGAAATGTTGAAAGTGGTCAAGAATTTGGTATGAACTTGGAAAGAATGTTTTCGAAAGATTGTATCTTTTCCTTCTAGTTGGATAAAACAATTCGTGAGTTCGTGGAAAAACTACGTGCTTGTATGCCGAAACAATGCAAACTTCCACGCTCTGATTATGGATCACCGGGTAAAGATTTCCATCGATAGTTGATTTTATAATTGCATTCTTTTATTTCACAGCGATTCTCCAATATTATCTTCATCAACTTCATGAAATAATACATTATCCGGCATTACAAGACGTATTTCATTGCTTTCGAGAGCTTGGAAATGCGATTCTTTTTTTTATTATGATTGAACAAAGTTTGGTAAGTGAGAAGATTCATTTCCTACTCATGTGTAGTATGTACGTATTTTGTAGTCTCAAGAAGAAATCAAAGATCTATTGCAAGCAGCACCGTTTCAAAACCTTATCCCACGTCCGTACGCCAAAGAAGGAGAATCACTTGAAGCAAAAATTCGACGACTTGAAGCTAAATATGCTGCTATGTCACTCGTGAATATTATTAAAAAACTTGGCACAGAAAAGGTCAGTAATACTGTCGATACGATACTCGAAAGATATGTCTAACGATGCTTTTTGTTTCTAGCAAGGAAAACTTGTCGAAGAATCTGATCTATTAACACGCGAGCGTCTTTGCATTGGTTTGACAACATTTGAAGTGATGCTGGATCGCATTCGTTCGTTTCTTCTTGACGATCCTGTATGGACAAATAATTCAGCGTCAGCAATGAATAGTAATATAAGTCCATTGACAAACATCGATGATACACATGATTTTCATCGTATATGGAGCGCATTGCAATTCGTCTATTGTTTACCAGCACGTCATGAAAATGATTTGAATGTTGAACAACTATATGGTGAAGGTTTAAATTTTGCTGGCTGTACAATCATACGTTTATTGAATGAACATCGAAAATTCGAAACATTCGATTTTACTTACCATCTATTCAAAATAAATCGAAGTGACCAAAAAGAAGATGAAGTTAAAAATGTGGTAAGAATAGACCATTTTTAAAAAAAATAATTCATTCATTGATTTTGATTTTTACTGCATATATTTAAGTCTTTACCAACGTTTACGGAACGCATACGGAAATTTCAAATACTTAACCAACAAATATTTGCTTGCCTCAATAAATATTTGTGTCATACTACAACAGATGAAATACCTGTTGAACAAGTGAAGTGTCTAACGCCAATGACATTACAAACAATTCAGTATGTAAAAATAGTTTTGTCAGTTATGTCGTAAAGCATCTAAAATTTCTTTTTTGCGGTTAAATAGATCGTCGATGCCAATTTATCAGCATAATCGTCTTCCAGGAACAACGAGCGAATGCTAGTCTATCTTTATCCACTAATCTAATCATTTTTCCTGTATATACAAATATCGTTGTGTGTGGTGTGCTTTTCTCTCATTCTTTGTAATTCAAATTCGATCTAAATAAAAAAATAAATATCTATTCTATGTTCTTCTAGATGGTTGTCTTTTTCGATCATGAGTTATGAAAAGGAACGATTTGTATCTTTTGTTCCTATGAATTCAAGGCGACAACCAATCTCAACAAAATTCAAACTGCGTTCACCTGAGTATATTGCCGGCTTTCTTTCATCAGCTACCAATATTTTACTAACTTATCCAGTAAATAAATTAATTTTTCGTCAACAAATCTATCGCCTTAAAACAGTTGACGCATTTCAACAACTGAAGGATGAAGGTTTCCTTGTTCTCTACCGTGGTATGGCCTTACCATTAATACAAAAAACATTTTCTTTAAGTATTATGTTCGGTGCTAATGCACACTATCTACATATACTACAATCATTTTCAAAAACCGATCATTGGTATCATCAACCTATAGCGTCTGCTTTAGCTGGTGGCACCGAAGCTGTTCTAACGCCATTAGAACGAGCGCAAATTCTACTTCAAACACCAAAATATAATACAGTGCTTCGCAATGGTTTACATGCCTTTATATTGATGTATAAGCATTATGGTATTATAGAATATTATCGTGGTGTAACATTGATTCTGATTCGAAATAGTGTATCGAATATTATATTCTTTGCCAGTCGAAAGCCTGTGAAAAATTTGTTACCTTCAGCTTCAACCGACTTTCAGCATTCACTTTATGATTTTTTAAGTGGTGGCTTATTAGGTGCACTTCTGTCTACGTTTACATATCCGATAAATGTTTTAAAAAATATACAACAATCTGAACTGGGTGGTCGTCACGATCGTCCAATAAAAATTTTTCGTTTAGTCTATGAACAGCGTGGAAATTCATTTAAAGAATTTTATATTGGTGCCAAATGGAATTTCATACGTAGTCTCGTATCGTGGGGAATCATCAACAGTACCTATGAGTACTATTTGACAGTATTCCAAAATACGATCAATGGTGATGACTGATAGTGTTAACTGATCTGAGCCGAACATCTTGTCCACTGCCAGTGACCCTTGCATGAATAGTTTGCAAAATGAGATATGAGAGAAACGACAATCGGGTATATTTTTAGTTTACTTTTCTCAATGTGTTTTGCGACTCATCGATTTGTGTGTATAATCCCCGTGTTTTTTGTTCATGTCTGTTTATTTTCTTGTTGTGTGTACATAAAATATCGATGACGATTTTACAAGACTCGATAGTCAATGAATTGCATCTGTTAGTCTAAAACTCTACCAAGAAAAAAAAAGATAAATAACAATGAATGAACAAAACCTAGCAAGACAACTTTGTTCTTCCAATTAAATCTCATCAATAGTTCGTTGAAATGAAGTTTCAAGATAAATTTATGTTCTTAGTGTGGCATGATCAGTGAATAGCTAGCTTTACCTGCTTGTGCACGATTTGACCACATCGATTTGCGACATCTACTTTCTTCGGTTTCTCATAACAACAGAGGTAAATGCTAAGTGACACGTTGCTTCAGCCCTATTCAGTATTTCATTCTGTGTCTGCCATCTTCACGTGCTTTACTTTCCAAAGAAAACAAAGTCAACCATGGTGTTCAGTAAGTCATCGTTTATTTCACACCAATCTCAAACATCTGACTTACCCCGATTTTCTCAGTTACCGAAAGTCTTATACGAAAACGAGCGGAACACAACGAGGGCGAGTTATCGACACTTGAAGAAGTGTCACTTCATCAACAAGATATTGAACGGTAAATCATATGACTATTTTACTTTGCAAACAACGTACACACCCTACTGCCTCTTTGCAGAATCGAACATTTAGACAAATGGTGTCGAGAATTACGTATTCTCTATTTACAGAGCAATCTCATTTCCAAAATCGGTACGACTCATGAGACCAAATGCATATCATCGTTTGTATTCGTTTTCGACTTTGCATAGAAAATGTCGGTCGATTGAAAAAGCTCGAGTATCTCAACTTGGCGCTAAACAACATAGAATACATTGAAAATCTCTCAGGTAACTAATCATACCCAGACAGAATCGCTCAGTCATAAACACTATTTCTAGGATGTGAATCATTGAATAAACTAGATTTAACATTGAACTTCATCGGAATATTGTCTTCTATTGAAAACCTTCGTGATAATATTCATCTAGCTGATCTGTGAGTGGAACTGGACTGTCTCCGAGTCGCTCAATGAAATGAAATGATATTTATATGTAGATATCTGACTGGTAATCCCTGTGTTGATCACGAAGGTTATCGCGAGTATGTTATTGCTACATTACCACAACTTCGAGTGAGTTATTTCGTTTCGAAGTAGTTCATGAGGAGTGTAACGATAAGTGTTTAGAGATTAGATGGAAACGAAATCACGAAGACTGAACGAATTTTGGCATTACAGGTACATTGGCTTTGGAAAGTCGTTCGATTCTAGTACTGACCAGTGCTCGTTTTATACTTAGAAATATGATAGGATTTCGAAACAGATTGAAGAACTAGATCAAGCGTATGCAGAAAAACGAGTAAATCATTGTTTGGAAAACTTTCTTCTAAGTCTAATTTCTGTTTTTGCTCAAGAAAAGCCAAGTCGATGACTATGCACGTACGAAATCCGAACGAGATGCTGATGAAAAGTATTTTGAATGCTGACCTAGCGATACAGAAGTCTTTGATGTTTGAATTTGTGTGTACAGCTTTTGGGAACGACGAACAGAATACACACCTGAATCACGTCTTGAAACACACGAATCTGTGAAAAAGAAACGTGAGCGTGAATCAAAAGAGTAATGTTTCAAACGAATCTAGATTCATTTCATTCACCTCCGTTCTATAGTACAAAAACTGAGTCAAAACCTGTTCGTCAATATATGGGTGACGATGGTCATCCACTCAATTGCAATGAACCAAAGTAGATCAGTATTCATTCGAGGAGATGTCCTTCATCAGCTCATATTCTTAGAGTCGATTTCAAATTGTATGAAAGTGACGATGATCGAAATATCATCCTCGATGTTGCTGTCTTTCGTCATATGGACACGTCACTTGTTGATATTGATGTTCAACCTACCTATATTCGTGTTTCGATTAAGGGAAAAGTAAGTTTGCTTGGTGAAGTTAGTGTACTTTTTCCAAATACTTTTGTCACTATTCATAGATTTTACAACTCGTCTTATCAGAAGAAGTAAACACAACACGTTCCATCGCTGAGCGATCCAAAACAACAGGACATCTAGTCATTACCATGCCCAAGGTAGAAATCACTGATCTATTCCATACTTTTCTCAAACTATTCTTTCCAGATCAATGTTAAAGAATCCAGAACAACAGTTGAGAGCAAATCTCGAACAACAGAAAACAAAAGTGAAGAGAACAAAAGGTATGGAAGTAGATTTTTTTCATACTCACATCGCAGCTCTCTTGTTTGCCTACACTCTATAGTTCAACTCCATCGAATTATCTTGAACTTGATTCTCGACCAGTGAAAAGTGTCGATTACACTCAGATTATTAGTCAAAACAAAAAGAATGCGCAATTGAAAACAAGAGCAATTCCACAAAAAGAACGAGAGAATTCTGCTAATTTTATTGATGATCCTGACGTGCCTCCACTGATCTAATCAGTCATCCAAATTGTTACTAATTTTTATCTATAAAATTGCGAGTTAATATTAGTCTTTAAATCTTCACTTTTGAAATGTCGTCAGTTACGAGATTTTCGAATTTCAAAGAAATAAAAAGGAAAATATAGGGAAACAATGTCGGTATAGACACATGTTGATTTGATGTGGTCAATGTTGCGAATCTCTACAACGATGACCGAATATCGCGTGTATTCGCCCATCTCCTAATTCATAAACCACTACCTTTATTTGTGCACGCACCCACAGATTCAAACTTCTCACCCTGAATGTATTAGGTACTTATTATCAGCGTATTATACAATTAATATGTCTTTTATAATAATAGCTTCTGATTGAAGATGACGCTGTACTACTGCCCATCTATGAGTGGTCATTGCTCATTGACTTTGTTTTATTTGAATCGGTCAGATAGAAAATGTATTTTTGTCAATCGACAAATCGTTTATTTAACGATTGTAAGGAGAAACTTGTTTGCCGTTTATCACAATGCTGCAATTTGAAGACGTTTCGAACGATTTAATTCTGTGTGTTTGGGATCATTTAGTGGCTGCTGATGTTATATATAGTTTCTCCAATCTTAACAGTCGTATCAACTCGTTGTTATCAGAATTTTGTGGACTCTTCAATCAGTTGGATCTGCGTTATTGTTCTTTACCAGCGTGTCGTTTCTTTTGTCGTCAAGTAACAAGTGTGATTGAATGGCGTCTCAACCTCACTGTTCTTAAATTAGGCAATCGTTATCGATGTTCTCAAACAGATATGTTAGCTGAGGAGATAATCAAATCATTTGTCGCAAATCATTTTGCAAAGATAGAAAAACCATATGATAACGTATCGGAAGATATTTTTCGAAGCTTAATAACAAATGGCACGAACATACCACCGATATTTCCTCGATTGATTTCTTTGGTTGTTTACCAGCCAGTACCTATTAGTGAAGTTTATCGAGACGTTCTATTATTTTCTGTAGCTAATGGATCATTATTGCGTAGTTTCACTTGGAATTCATGTGCTAGTCAAACTTATCATTCAAGCGCTTTTTTCGATTGGCTCTTTCGATATTCGACTAATCTTGTTAATTACAAACTACAAACCGCACCAGATACAAACGGTTTTGAGCTCAAATATGATCATGCAACTCTTAATACTTATATTCCTCATTCTTCTCTCATCAACTTAACGATTCACATTCTTAACTTATCTACACTTCATATACTTCTTCACTATCTTCCTCAACTTGAGCATTTAGGTAAGCAATAGTCACACACGGGTTATCCTAAACATATTTATGAATTGATTTCATTTGAAGATGTGCATGTAAGTAGTATGTCTCATTCAAACAATAATGAAGATCAAAAATTGAATTATCCAAAAAATCTTCGCGTAATGAATTTGAGGTAAACTTCTTCGATATCTTTTTTCTCTTGCTATTGATTTTCTTTCAAGGTACTTTTCGATTGAAGGACAAGACTGTAGTTGTCTTGAGCGATTAGTCGATAAATTTAGCGAAACGTTAGAGAAATTCTCTTTATTTTTAATTCATTATTGTCGTGGCGACATTGACATGTGTTTCAATGGTTGTCGCCTAGCCACTCTTTGCAAGAAGCTATCTCGTTTGCAATCAATTCATTTTGCTATTCATATTCCACTTATGGAAAGAGCAACTCATCAGATCTTATGTGGTTTCATTCAAGCGTTTCGCACACCTTTTTGGCTCGATGGACCATTAGGCTGCATACAAGTGTGCGTCAACTATCATCAAATAAATCGGTGCGTGCAAATGTGTTCTCTTCCATATACATTCACCGGCAGTACTCTATTTCATACGATTGACCTCATTGACGCATTGTTTAACAACATTGAAGAAGAAAAGCAAATACAAACTGATTTGTCTACAACACTTGCATCTCTATGGCGTGAGACAAAATGGTTGTTTATCTCGTTTACTGAGAATCAAAAGATACCAATTTCTTTTCTTCGCGCACTTCACTGTCCATACAGTCAAGGTAATTGAAGGAGATCATTACTGAAAGCATGTTTTCTAATGTAGTCACATTGTTCTTCTAGGTAGAGTTTTGGTAATATCATGTGAAAGAGGAATATTGCCAGACAAAATAGACGACCAGCTACAACTGACACATTTCAGTACATTACAATTAAACAGTTCGTTTGATTTCGACAATACTTATGATTTTGCACGTACGTTGAGATTTATGTTAGTTAATTTTCAAAAAGAAAACACACATATCAATCGAAAAACGAAAATTTTTTTCTCATTTTATCGCGTATCTCTGCTGTATCCATTTTATTTTAGAATCAATTGCTTGGTTTCGTTTATTACCAAAGGTAAAGTGTCTTTATGTTAATTCAACTGAACTAAAGCACTGGTTGACAATTGATCATAACAAACAGCAGCTTCTCAATACATTTCTTAGACAACTTGATCGACTGTATATAAACTGCTCGCCGCTTATCAACATAAATCAGAATGAAGAAATTATGTTACCACTTCTTTCTTTTATTATCAATGCACAATGTTTTCCCAATTTGAAGTATTTACGTTTTGTTAGATGCAAATATATCTCATCATCGTGGATCAATATTAATCAATGGATTGAATTTATTTTCCTTCATATTAATGAACACCAACTTAAATGTTTACGTTTTGATTTTATTGAAAAAGAAAAAGAGCTACCTGATGTGAAAACCACTGATGAACTTATCAAAACGACTGAGTTTTTATGTACTATTAATATTCAACGATTTGTATCAGAGAATCATATTTCATATTGGATAGAACGAAAATAGAGACAAAATTTCGTACACCCTTATTATCAGTTTGTTATATATATCATAAGATCAAACGCTGTTCGTCGTTTTTGAATTATGCTCATGGTAACAAAAGATGTTTGGTGTACAAATCGGTCTTCTCTTTTTGATTTTCTTCTCGCACTGTTCGCATGCAAACATTTTTCTTATCCTCTTCAATGATTTTAGACTATTGTTTACCAATACATAATGTATGTTGCATAAAACAATCAAACAAAATAGAATACAGAGAAAGATGAACATGAATAATTACGAAAGTTCTAATAAAGCCGAGATAAATAGGTAATATTTATTCGCAAACTGGCTAATGTTTTGTATGATACTTTGAAAAAAAGTGAAAACTTTAAAGAATAACCATGCATTAAATATTTTACTTAAGCTCTAATGGATCCACGAAGATTCTATCAAAACGAATTTATTATATTTGTGAAGTGTCTACCATTCACTTTGCGAACGAATGGGAAATTTGCTTTTTTAGAAGAATCATCGCTTCAACAATTATGATCTGCTTGATTGGGTGGTTGTCCAGTTGCATGTGTTTGATAAGTGTGCCCGTAACCAGCCATTGATGTTGTTGCCGTGGAATCGTATTGCACGGTGTTGTTCTGAGCAGCCCAGGTCGAAGAATCCGGCCCGGAACTGGGTAGTTCCAGGACCTTCCGGGGATTTCATGGAAGCAGTATTCCGGCTACCGAATCCTTTCATCGCATTTAAAAGGTTTTATCGGGAACCAGTAAGAGCCCTCCATAACCATTAGTCGGATGCGGTTACCGGTTCCTTCAGTGGGATTCCGAATATTTTCTCGTGGTTTCCAGCGCGGATACTATAAATATCCTGCGAGTTTTCACGGGAAATAAGCGGAATACTACTTCCAGGAACGATCGTCCTGGGAGTGGACGACGGTTTATTTTGCACACTTTTCGACTCGACGCTAGACGAACTGCTCGTCGAACTTCCTTCGAAAGTAAAATCAGATGATGATGATGAATTTGAAGCCATCACCTGAAACAATGAGGTTTTAGCAAATTTAAAAAGTAATGTTCGATGTGTGTCAAAGTATTTCGTTTTTGTCTTATTTTTATACAAAATTTCGGAAGAACTGAGTTTTAATAGTTACCTTGAGAACAAAAATGAAGATTGAATTGAATGGACAGCGTAAAATTTATTGTTAACAACAATAATTGTTGAGAGTGAATGTACCCATCGTGAGTATTTATAATCGACAAGTAGCGCTCATCCGTTGGATTCGCTGACCCTTTTCTAAAAGAATTGTCTCAGTGCTGACCACATTCAAACACTTTGAAAGACAACTTAGGCACTGCGATTGCTACTAGCCCTCAACTGAACCATGCCACTATGTCACACACTAGAGTGAATAGAAGACAGAGATTGTTTTTTTCAGGAACCGAACCGAACCGATTAGCCATTTGTCAGTGAATAATTCCCTAGAAGTACCTGTGCTGACTGAAAACCCCATCCCTCAATGGCTAGTCGCTCGTCAACCTCGCTCCGGTCGGCCAATCACGACCAGCCATTCACCTTTTCATCTGTTGTTCTATTTTCACATTACTCGCATGAAAATTTTACACATTAGCCTGTCTCTTTTCTCTGCTTTCAACAAAATAATGCCTTCTCCAATATTTTCATTGAGGAATATACATTTGCCAAATCCTT